>LR750828.1:80758-195023 GCA_902729485.2 Mus minutoides
TGAGATTCTCTCTTCCATCTCTTGTATTCTGTTGCTGATGCTCACATCTATGGTTCCTGATTTCTTTCCTAGTGTTTTTATCTCCAAAGTTGTCTCACTTTGGGCTCTCTTTATTGTTTCTATTTCCCTCTTTAGGTCCTGGATGGTTTTGTTCAATTCCATTACCTGTTTGGTTGTGTTTTCCTGTAGTTCTTTAAAGGATTTTTGTGTTTTCTCTTTAAGGACTTTTACCTCTTTAGCAGTGTTCTCCTGCATTTCTTTAAGTGAGTTATTAATGTCCTTCTTAATGTCCTTCTTTTTGTCCTCTACCAGCACCCTGAGTTATGATTTTAAATCTGAGTCTTGCTTTTTGGGTGTGTTGAGGTATCCAGGACTGGCTGAATTGGGAGTGCTGGGTTCTGATGAAGGTGAGTGGTCTTGGTTTCTGTTATTAAGATTCTTATGTTTGCCTTTCTCCATCTGGTAATCACTGGAGTTGGTTGTTATAGTTGTTTCTTGTTGGAGCTTATTCCTCATGTGATTCTATTGGCCTCTGTCAGCAGTTCTGGGAGTCCAGTTCTCTCTTGAGTCTCAGTGGCCGTAGTAGTCTCTGCAGGCAAGCTCTCCTCTTGCAGGGAAGGTTCATGGAGTTTTGGTGTTCAGACCTGCCTCTTGGGTAAAGTTGAAGGCCCTATATAGGGCCTGTCCTAGAAGATGTGTTGCCTCTGCGGTCTGCACACTCACATGCACAGACTGGTCTCCGAGGGCTACAGGACCCAAGTTGGCTTCCTTACGAGCTCAGACAGTCAAAACCCTCCTGGGCAGCTACCTCTCTTCGGGCCGGGAAGGTGCCCCGATGTCTGGAGCCTGAAACTGGGTCTGTCCCAGAAGCTGTGTTGTTTCTGCAGTTTGAGTTAGGATTTTTTTTTTTTTTTTTTTTTTTTTTGCCTTTTGCATTTTCTTTGATTGTTGTGCCCATGTTCTCTATGGAATCTTCTGCACCTGAGATTCTCTCTTCCATCTCTTGTATTCTGTTGCTGATGCTCACATCTATGGTTCCTGATTTCTTTCCTAGTGTTTCTTTCACCTGCACAGACTGGTCTCTGTGGGACCCTTTGCAGTCCAATAGTTGACCTGAGCACACTTGTCTCTGAGGGTCCCAGGACCCAGGTTCGCTCCCTCCTGAGCTCCAGCAAGCAAAGTCCTCCCAGGCAGACACCTCTTCTCAGGCGGGAAACGTGCCCAGAAGTCTAGTGCCCGAAACTGGGCCTATCCCAGAAGCTCTGTTGCTTCCGAGGTCTGCTCAGTCACTGTTTGCAGTCTGTGAGCTGACCTGCACAGACTGGTCTCTGAGCGACCTGGGACCCAAGATGGCTCTCTCACAAGTTCCAGCAGGGAAAGCCCTCCCAGGTGGAGACCTCTCCTCAGGTGGGGAGGGTGTCCGGATGTCTAGAGCCCAAAGCTGGATCTGTCCCAGAAGCTGTGTTGCTCAGCAGTTTGCTCACTCACCCTTTTTGGTCCACAAGTTGACCTGCGCAGACTGGTCTCTGAGCAACCTGGGACCCAAGATCGGTTATGCAAACTTTATGTGCCCCAATACAGGGGAACACCAGGGCCAAGATGTGGGAGTGGGTTGGTAGGGGAGCATGGCGGGGGATGGAGGAGGGTATAGGGGACTTTGGGGATAACATTTGAAATGTAAATGAAGGAAATATCTAATAAAATTCGGAAAAAAATATATAAAAGAAAATGCTGTCTTTTTTCCACTGGATGGTTTTAGCTCCCTTGTGAAAAATCAAGTGACCATAGGTGTGTGGGTTCATTTCTGGGTCTTCAATTCTATTCTATTGATGTACCTGTCTGTCACTGTACCAATACCATGCAGTTTTTATTACAATTGCTCTGTAGTACAGCTTGAGGTCAGGCATGGTGATTCCACCAAAGTTTCTTTATTGTTGAGAAGAGTTTTTGCTATCCTAGGTTTTTTGTTATTCCAGATGAATTTGCAAATTAACCTTTCTAACTCAGTGAAGAATTGAGTTGGAATTTTGAAGGGGATTGCATTAAATCTGTAGATTGCTTTAGGCAAGATAACCATTTTTACTATATTGATCCCGCCAATCCATGAGCATCGGAGACCCTACCAACTTCTGAGATCTTCTTGGATTTCTTTCTTCAGAGACTTCAAGTTCTTATCTTACAGATCTTTCACTTCCTTTGTTAGAGTCACACCAAGATATTTTATATTCTTTGTGACTATTGTGAAGGGTGTTGTTTCCCTAATTTCTTTCTCAGCCCTTTTATCTTTTGTGTAGAGAAAGGTCATTGATTTGTTTGAGTTAATGTTATATCCAGCTACTTTACTGAAGCTGTTTATCAGGCTTAGGAGTTCTCTGGTGGAATTTTTAGGGTCACTTATATATACTATCATATCATCTGCAAAGAGTGATAGTTTGACTATTCCTTTCTAATTTGTATCCCCTTGACCTCCTTTTGTTGTCAAATTGCTCTGGGTAGGACATCAAGTACTATATTGAATAGGTAGGGAGAAAGTGGGCAGCCTTGTCTAGTCCCTGACTTTAGTGGGATTTCTTCTAGCTTCTCTCCATTTACTTTGATGTTGGCTACAGGTTTGCTGTAGATTGCTTTTATTATGTTTAGGTATGGGCCTTGAATTACTGATCTTTCCAAAACTTTCATCATGAATGGGTGTTGGATTTTTTCAAATGCTTTCTCAGCATCTAACAAGATAATCATGTGGTTTTTGTCTTTGAGTTTATGTATATAGTGGATTATGTTGATGGATTTCCGTATATTACACCATCCCTGCATTCCTGGGATGAAGCCTACTTGGTTGTGATGGATGATTGATTTGATGTGTTCTTGGATTTGGTTAGGAAGAATTTTATTGAGTATTTTTGCATTGATATTCAAAGGGAAATTGGTCTGAACTTTGTTGTGCCTTTATGTGGTTTAGGTATCAGAGTAATTGTGGCTTCATAGAATGAATTGGGAAGAGTACCTTCATTTTCTATTTTGTTGAATAGTTTGAGAAGAACTGGAATTAGGTATGCTTTGAAGGTCTGATAGAACTCTCCACTAAACCCATTTGGTCCTGGGCTTTTTTTAGTTGGGAGACTATTAATGACTGCTTCTATTTCTTTAGGGGTATAGGAGTGTTTAGGTCATTAATCTGATCCTGACTTAACTTTGGTACTTGGTATCTGTCTAGAAATTCGTCCATTTCATCCAGGTTTTCCAGTTTTGTTGAATATAGCCTTTTGTAGAAGGATCTGATGGTATTTTGGATTTCTTCAGGATCTGTTGTTATGTCTCCCTTTTCATTTCTGATTTTGTTAATTAGGATGCTGTCCCTGTGCCCTCTAGTGAGTCTGGCTAAGGGTTTATATATCTTGTTGATTTTCTCAAAGAACCAGCTTCTGGTTTGGTTGATTATTTAAATAGTTCTTTTTGTTTCCACATGGTTGATTTCACCCCTGAGTTTGATTATTTCTTGTAGTCTACTCCTCTTGGGTGAATTTGCTTCCTTTTGTTCTAGAACTTTTAGGTGTGTGGTCAAGCTGCTAGTGTATGCTCTTTCCATTTTCTTTTTGGAGGCACTCAGAGCTATGAGTTTTCCTCTTAGGAATGCTTTCATTGTGTCCTATAAGTTTTGGTATGTTTTGGCTTCATTTTCATCACCTCTAAAAAGTCTTTAATTTCTTTCTTTATTTGTTCCTTGACCAAGGTATGATTGAGTAGAGTGTTGTTCAGTTTCCAGGTGAATGTTGGTGTTCTGTTATTTATGTTGTTATTGAAGATCAGCCTTAGTCCATGGTGATCTGATAGGATGCATGGGACAATTTCAATTTTTTTGTATGGTCAGTTTTGGCGAGGGTACCATGAGGTGCTGACAAGAAGGTATATCCTTTTGTTTTAGGATAACATGTTCTATAGATATCTGTTTAATCCATTTGTTTCTGTTAGTTTGACTGTGTCTCTGTTTAGTTTCTGTGTCCAGGATCTGTCCATTGATGAGAGTGGGGTGTTGAAGTCTCCCACTATTATTGTGTGAGGTGCAATGTGTGCTTTGAGCTTTACTAAAGTTTCTTTAATGAATTTGACTGCCCTTGCATTCAGAGCATAGATAATTCAGAATTGAGAGTTCCTCTTGGAGGATTTTACTTTTGATGAGTATAAAGTGTCCCTCCTTGTCTTTTTTGATAACTGGGTTGAAAGTCAATTTTATGTGATATTAGAATGGCAATTCTAGCTTGTTTCTTCAGACCGTTTGCTTGGAAAATTGTTTTTCAGTCTTTCATCTGAGGTAAGGTCTGTCTTTTTTCCTGAGGTGTGTTTACTGTAGTCAGCAAAATGTTTGGTTCTGTTTGTGTAGCCGGTTTGTTAGTCTATGTCTTTTTATTGGGGAATTGAGTCCATCAATATTGAGAGATATTAAGGAAAAGTAATTGTTGCTTCCTGTCATTTTGTTGTTAGGTTGGGATTCTGTTCTTGTGGCTGTCTTCTTTTAGGTTTGTTGAAGGATTACTTTCTTGCTTTTTCTAGGGCATAGTTTCCGTCCTTGTATTGGTGTTTTTTCTGTTATTATCCTTTGAAGTGCTGGATTCATGGAAAGATATTGTGTGAATTTGGTTTTGTCATGGAATACTTTGGTTTCTCCATCTATGGTTATTCAGAGGTTACTATACCCTGGGCTGGCATTTGTGTTCTTTTAGGGTCTGTATAACATCTCTCCAGGATCTTCTGTCTTTCATAGTCTCTGGTGAGAAGTCTGGAGTAATTCTAATAGGCCTGCCTTTATATGTTACTTGACCTTTTTCCTTTACCACTTTTAATATTCTGTTTTTATTTAGTGCATTTGTTTTTCTGATAATTATGTGTTGGGAGGAATTTCTTTTCTGGTCTAGTTTATTTGTACTTCTGTCGGCTTCTTGTATGTTTATAGGCATCTCTTTCTTTAGTTATGGGAAGTTTTCTTCTATAATTTTGTTAAAGATATTTGCTGGCCCTTTAAGTTGAAAAATCTTCATTCTCATCTACTCCTATTATCTGTAGGTTTGGTCTTCTCATTGTATCCTGGATTTCCTGAATATTTTGAATTAGGATCTTTTTGCATTTTGTGTTTTCTTAGATTGTTGTGTCCATGATCTCTATGGAATCTTCTGAACCTGAGATTCTCTCTTCTATCTCTTGTATTTTGTTGCTGATGCTCATATCTATTGTTCCTGATTTCTTTCCTACGGTTTCTATCTCCAGGGTTAACTCCTTTTGGTTTTTCTTTATTGTTTCTAGTTCCATTTTTAGGTCCTGCATGGTTTTGTTCAATTCCATCACCTGTTTGGTATTGTTTTCCTGTAACTCTCTGTTTCCTCTTTAAATGCTACTAGTTGTTTACCTGTATTTTCCTGTGTTTCCTTCTTAAAGTCCTCCATCATCATCATGAGAAGTGATTTTAGATCCATGTCTTGCTTTTCTGGTGTGATGGTGTATCCAGGACTTGCCATCGTGGGAGAGTTTGGTTCTGATGATATCAACTAACCTTGAATTTTGTTGCTTCTGTTCTTAAGCTTGCCTCCTGCCATCTGATTATCTCAAGTGCTTGCTGTCCTCAATGTATCTGATTGGAGCCTGTACTTCTTATAATCCCAGTGAATTCTGGACTCCTCAGAGTCCAGCTATCACTGTGATCCTTTGAATGTAAGCTCCTGTGAACCTGAGATACTGGGTGTGTCTGAGTCCTTGGCAGTCAGGTTCCACTGATACCCTGAAGTTCTGGTTGACCCAGCTCCTGTTATCCTCAGATACTGTTGTCCTAAGATCCTGGGCCTGTTATAGTGCCTGAGAGTGGTGTCTTCTTTGAGGAGTGTGAAGCTCTCTGGTCTATGGTCCCAAGAACACATGGAGAGTCCTCTAGGGACCTTGGGGGTGTCTGCTAACACCACTTCCAAGGTGACCAGGTGCTGGTGCCAATTGGAAGCTTAACATTTCTTTAATTTTTTTCTCAGCCATTTGTGTTTCACTATTTGAGAACTCTCTATCAATAGTTCTCAACCTGTGGTTCACAGTTCACTGGGCCAACCCCTATCTCCAAAAATATTTACATTGTGATTCATAAAAGTAGCAAAAGTTACAGTTGTGAAGTAGCAACAAAAATAATTTTATGGTTGGGGGTTACTGCAACATGAGCTATATTAGAGGCTCACAGCTTTAGGAAGGTTGAGAACTGTTGCTCTTTATACTTCTTTCCCCCCTTTTTAAATTGAGTTATTTGTCTTTTGTTTTATTGTTTTAATCTTTTTTCTTTATTCTTCTTTAATGCAATATATCCTGACTGCAGCCTCTCCTCCCTCCAATCCTTCCATGCCATCCACGTGTCCTTTCCTCTGCAGATCCACTCTCCTCCTTACTTTTCAGAATAGAACATCCCAGTGATATCAGCTGAATGTGCCATAAAAGATGTTATCTTTTGATGTCCAAGATTTTTTTTTTAGTTTTTGCATAATGTATATACTAATCCACTGTCAGATGTATACTTGGTAAAGATCTTTTCCCATTCTGTAGACTGCCACTTTGACTGAATAATAATAGCCTTTGCTCTACAGAGATTTTTCAGCTTTAAAAGTTCCATTTATTAAATTTTGGTCTTAATACCTGTGCTGCTGGTATTTTGTTAGGAAGGCCCCTTTTTTGTGCTGATAAGTTCAAGTCTATTTCTTACATTTTCTTCTATCAGTTTCAGCATATCAAGTCTTATGTTGAGACCCTGGATGCATTGGGAGTTAAATTTTTTAGGGTGATAAATATAAATATATTTTCATTCTATTTATTTCATTCTAGCCATATAATTTGACCATCATCTTTTGATGAAGGTGCTGTCTTTTTTTCAGTTTTATTTTTGACTTCTGTCTTAGTTAGGGTTTTACTACTGTGAACAGATACCATGACCAATGTAAGTTTTATAAGGACAACATTTAATTGAGGCTGGCTTACAGGTTCAGAAGTTCAGTCCATTATCATCAAGACAAGAACATAGAAGCATCCAGACAGGCATGGTACAGGAGTAGCTGAGAGTTCTACATCTTCATCTGAAGGGTCCTAGCAAAATACTGACTTCCAGGCAGCTAGGATGAGGGTCTTAAAGCCCACACACAGAGTGATACACCTACTCCAATAAGGCCACACCTATTCAGTAGGGCCACACTTTATAAAAGTGCCACTCCCTGGGCAGAGTATATACAAACCATCATAGCTTATTTGTGCAAAAACAGTTGCCCTTAGATCTCAACTTATATCTGAGTCTTAAAACTGATTCCATTGATCAACATCCTTTTTTTTAATGCCAAAATCATTGTGTGTATGTGTGTGCATGCATGTATACATGTTTAAAAATTACTATAGCTCTGCAATACAACTTAAAATCTGAGATACAGATACCTCCATCAGTTATATTTTTATTGTATATTTTCTTTATTTACATTTCAAATGTTATTCCTTTTCCTGGTTTCCCCCCTCCCAGAAACACCTTATCCCATCCTCACTCTCCCTGCTTCTATGTGGGTGTTCTTTCATCCACCAACCCACTCCCACTTACCTGCCCTCGATTCTTCTACACTGGGGCATCTATCAAACCTTCTGGATTTCCTGGATGTTTTGGGTTAGGAGCTTTATGCCTTTTGCATTTTCTTTGACTTTTGTGCCAATGTTTTCTATTAAACCTTTTGCACCTGAGATTCTTACTTCTATTTCTTATATTCTGTTGGTGATACTTGCATCTATCCTGATCTCTTTCCTAGGTTTTCTATTTCTAGGGTTCTCTCTCTGTGATTTCTTTATTGCTTCTATTTTGATTTTTATATCTAGGGTGGTTTTGTTCATTTCCTTCACCTGTTTGATTGTGTTTCTTGTAATTCTTTAAGGGCTTTTTGTGTTTCCTCTTTAAGGGCTTCTAGCTGTTTACCCATCTTTCCTGTATTTCTTTAAGGGAGTAATTTATGTCTTTCTTAAAGTCCTCTATTGTCCTCATGAGAAGTTATTTTTGATCTGATTCTTGCATTTTCTGGTGTGATGGTGTATCCAGGACTTGCTATGGTGGGAGAATTGGGTTCTGGTGATGCCAAGTAACCTTGGTTTCTGTTGTTTCTGTCCTTACGCTTGCCTCCTGCCATCTGATTATCTCTAGTGCTACCTGCCCTGGCTATGTCTGACTGGAGCCTGTCCTTCCTGTGATTCTGGTTGTGTCAGAACCAGCCCTCTCTGTGATCCTATAATCCTGAGATCCTGGTTTTTTCAGAACTCCTGGAAATCAAACTGCCTCTGGGAAACTGACATCCTGGTGTGACCACCTTTCTGTGATCTTGGTATCCTGGTATCCTGTGATTCTCTTATCCTGTGCATGTTAGAATGCCTGAGAGTGGAGCTTCCTCTGCTTCTTGGGGGCTGGCTACAGAGTTCTCTCTCCAGGTTCTGCTCAGGGCACTGACCCAGACTGGAAGCCATCGGTTCCTTAATTATTTATCATTGTTGTAAACTATTCTGTCATTTTAAAATTTCCATATTAATTTGAAGATTTAAAAGTTTTTTTCTGAGAAGTATTGTGTTGGAATTTTGAGAGGAATTGCATTAAATCTGTAGTCTGCTTTTGGCAAGATGCCCACTTTTCACAGTATTAATCCTGTACAACTATGACAGAATCAATTTTCTTGTGTTTTCTTCAATTTCTTTCATCAACATCATAAAGCCTTTAGTATACAAGTCTTTTCCTTTCTTAGAGTGTTCCCAAATATTTTTTATTGTATAGTCACAACCCAGGGAACAGGGTGGAATTCCTAGAACACTTAGCCCTGGCTCCCGTGAGGCACTGGCTCCAGCATTAGATTCGTCTTGCAGGAATGTTCCTGGACAAGTATAGACAACCAACGTTTCCTTCATCCTTTCTTCAGGACCTTTGAGAAAGGCAAGAGTGTGTCTGTCTTTTGATACAGAAACTCAGAGGAATGGCTATCTTACCATGGATCCCTCAGTTTGCTTCTTTATACAAGGCATTGCTAGACACCCAGGATTGGGCATTACCAGATAAGAGCTGCACCCTCCCATATCAACCATTACTTAAGAAAATATCCCACTAACTTGTCTATAGTCCATTCTTGATAGGAGCATTTTTCTCAATTGAAGTTCCTCTTTCTGGATGATCCTAATGTGTGTCAAATTGGCATGAAATTAAACATGCTAAGATACCCCACATAATTTGCAGGCAGTTGTAACACAGTATACACTTTTGCCCAAACAGCTTTACTTACAAATGTTCGCTGCAATGAGTCATTGGTCTGGTTGAGGCCTTTGACTTCTGCTACAGCATTAATACTGGATTCTCACTAGGATACCCCTTGGATATATTATTGTTGCCCTGCGTCATAGAGATCCTCTAACTTTGTATCTTAAGGAGCAGCCCCTTAATTTGCTACAGCACTTCAAAGATGGGATAAATGTTGGGGTGGGCCAACTTAGAACCTGGGTCTGGGCCTGGTGTAAGCTGAGTTAGTCAGCCCACCTGCCCTCCTGAGCACTTGTCCCAAGGGCCAGCTTTCCCACATTGCCCAGGTGAGGGGTGGGGCCAGCTTTCTGGTGTACTCTTCCTCTGGGCTAGCTCTCCCACCTGCAGCAGGTGGTGATGGGTGATTATGGAGGTACTTCTCCTATGTCCATGCCACCACATAGCAGATGAGGTATGGAGCCAGCCCTATGGCGCTGCTCAGGTGAGGTGTGGGGTGTCATAGCTGGCACGCTGTCTTGCACTCACCCCACCAGCTCTCCACTGCTGCCTACAAAAAGGGCAGTGGCAGCTCTCCTGAGTCTGGTGACTGGCAAGAGTTAGGGGGCAGCTCTGCCACTGTATGCAAGGGGTAGTGCAAGCTCAGCTTAGCATAGTACTCAGACATCAACATGGCCTTTCATCTTCTACATCCTAGTTGTTATTATGTGATGGTTTTAGAGTTTTCTGCCCTGTAGGCCTCAGGAATCCTAAACTATAGGATCACTGGATTGCACCTAAGGTTGGGTGGCAGGTAATGCTTGACGTTAGTTATTATTGCCTTTCAACTTTTTTTTTCTCCTTTATTATATAAAAGGAGGCTAGATTCTGTCAATGCACTAAAGAAAGTAGTATAAAATTCCAAGTGTCTAGTGTTTATTGAATTATACAAGAAGCATAGGGATGTTCATTAATAAAGGTAAACTAATGAATGCTTAATGATTAAGATTTCAAGTGTTAATGGAGTACTACTCAGCTATTAAAAACAATAAATATATGAAATTCCTAGGCAAATGGATGGATCTGGAGGCCATCATCCTGAGTGAAGTAACCCATTCACAAAAGAACTCACATAACATGTACTCACTGATATGTGGATATTAGCCCAGAAACCTAGACTACCCAAGATACAATTTACTAAACACATGAAACTCAAGANGAGGATGGCCTAGTTGGCCATCATTGGGAAGAGAGGCCCCTTGGTCATGCAGACTTTATATGCCCCAGTACAGGGGAACGCCAGGGCCAAGATGTGGGAGCGGGTGGGTAGGGGAGCAGGGCCGGGAGGGGGGAGGGTATAGGGAACCTTCTGGATAACACTTGAAATGTAAATGAAGAAATTATCTAATAAATGTTGGAAAAATGTAAACAATGTATCACAGAAAATACAAACAAAATAACAAAATTATAATACAAAAAAAAAGATTTCAAGTGTTTAAGATTGGAAGTTCTTAAAAATGACTGCTTGTAAGTCGGATGTGGTAATGAATACCTTTAGTCCTTATACTTGGGAAGCAGTGTCTGGAAGAATACTGTGAGTTCTAGTCCAGCTTGTTCCACATAGCCAGTTCTAATCCATCCCTGGCGAAATAGTAAGACTGTTTCAAAAACAAACAAGAAAAGAAAAAACGAACACCAAAACAGCAGCAAACAACAAGCAAACCCTCCCTAAAGAAACTTAGAGCTTGTCAAAAATGATCACTATGCAATGAGCTTTGTCTGGTCTTCCAGAGAAGCCAGGTTCATTTCTAGCAACCAGACACTGGATCAGAACAATCCCTGTAACTTAAGTCAGTCACTGGATATTTGATGACCTCTTCGAACCTCAACAGGCACAAGGCATGCATATGGTACGCAGTTATACATGTAGGCAAACTATTCATACACAATCAATTAATATAAATATAGAAAGGTTTAAGAAATCCATTCAAAAGATTGGAAATGGATAATGAGATCTACATCACTGTAATTTGCTAAGGTCTTTCTCTCTCAGCTTAAGGCTGAGATAGGAAGAGTGTCTGAAGATAAACACATGCTTAAACTACATTGTAGGGTTTGTCTTAACCACAATATTGTACAATTGATATTTATTTGACACTTTTGGACACATAATTCAGAGACTTTTCTCAATTTCTCCCACTGATTATGCCAAAATTTAACCAGAAGCCCATCCCTATGAATCAGCATAAAGGGACTAAAAGTTGCATAACCAAGGGTCAGAAAATTTCGAGTATTTACCATCAAGAAATTTTCTCTTGAAGAGATGCTTGTAATTATAGAAAAGGCACAATCTGTCCAGTAGAAGAAAACAAAACAGAGCATCAGAAGGAGGACACTCTGGGCAGCTCTCAGCTCAGGGGGAGTTCTGTAGAGAAGCTTGGAGTTGAGAAGGTAGAGGACATGCTGGTGGTGTTTTTGGAGAAGAAATATCATGTAGCCACTGGCCCCTCCCATGGCACCCTGAAACACTGCATCTCTCAGTACCATGAGAGGGAGAACAATCCATTTTATTTTCTGATTTTCTAGAGTAAAATAGCAGTAATTCTCATCATTTATATGTTGTGATATATTCAGACCTGTACTTGTAATGGAGTAGATTAAATTCAAACTTATTAATGCATTGAGTATCCAAAAGAATAAGAAGAATAAAAGGATGTGCCATGTAGACTTTGGCCTGAGCCTCCTCCACCCAGATGCTCTGGGACTGATGATGATGGCCTGGACCACAGTGAGGAGACTGCTGGTGCAGATGGAGAGGCCCCGGGCCACCCTCTCCAGGTAAACAATGATCTTACAGCCTATGTCATCTAGAAAGTTTCTCAAACCAAAAGCTGCTATTGTCTTAGGCAATCCTTTTGCCAGAAGGATTAGGATGTTTGTAAAAGCCATGTGGATCAGAATAAGGTATATGGGTTTCTTCTCAGGGCTTCCCCGACAACTGAACGTATAATTCACAGAAATAGACATGTTCCCCAGAGTACCAACCACAGTCATAAAGAGAAAAATTATGTCTTTAATATACTTCAAAAACATTTCTTCCTTCCTAGGTAGAAAAAATTGTATCCAGGATGCAAACATTTTTTGAAGGAAGCCTCTGCAATTCTAGACATGGGTCAGGACAGCACATTCTTCACTATAGCACTTTCTGGAGTTCACAAAGTAGGGACAGAGACACATAATGTTGCAGATTAGGTCCCTGAAACTTTTCCTTCTTTCTGTGGCTTCTAGGATATTTTGAGTGCATAGGCAGGGGAGTTTGGTAGCTGGTATCTAAAATTTGAAAGAAATATTTTTTTTTCCCTCCCTCCACTCCCATGTCTAATCTATTTCCCCTTCTCAGTGAGAGTCAAACATTGGCCCTCTGGACCCTTCTTGTTAGTTAGCTTCTTTGTGCCTGTGTTTTGTAGCATGCTTATCTTGTTTTCATGACTAATATCCACGTATAAGTGAGTACATACCATGTTCGTCCTTCTGGGTCTGGGTTAACTCACTCAGAATGATATTGTCTAGTTCCATCCATTTGCCTACAAATTTCGTGGTATCACTGTTCTTAATAGCTGAGTAGTACTCCATTGTGTAAATATACCACACTTTGAAAGAAATATTTTTGAGCTTACATTAACAAAGTTGTCTTGTTCAAATTGTGTGTGTGTGTGTGTGTGTGTGTGTGTGTGTCTGTCTGTCTGTCTGCATGAACACATTGTCCTTGTTTTCTCTCCCTAAAGTTGAATTGGATTCAAAGTTTCCATTAACAAAAAAATTCTTCCTCAGTTTCTCATTCTATTTCTTCTTATTTACCCACCCAATTCCCAAGTCATTCCCCACATCACACTTGGACACTGAGAAATCTTGCTGCTCAATACTTGTATCATCTCTCACATTTAGTAACTTTACTGCCCACATTTTTCTTCCTTTGTTTGATGTCCCTTTCTTATCTGCATCATGAATAGTATAAATTCTAGAATGGCATTTGACTTCAAAGCTTTATAACTTCGATTTCTACATGCTAATATGTTAAGTTTTTATAATGACGATCATGTGATTTTCTTCTGCATGAATGTTTATTAGATATTTTAATGTAGTCCCTAGTGTCAACTCAAGTTTTGTAACGTTTCCAGATAAAGCTCCTCAGTTAAAGCTGAATCACCAGAAGATGTCCTGGAAAAGACTCTTATGTAAAAAATTCATGGAACCACCAGGTTGCTGCCAGGGACAGTGCCCTGAAGAACCCTAGGATCCTTCCAAGGAGAGTGGGTAAAAGGGTGCTGTGATCCCATTTGATGAACCAGGGTATTTGTGACCCCAGTGAGGGACCTCAGGACTTCTACAGGAGTAAGGAACAGCCACAGATGAGCTGTTGCTGATAAGAGAGATGGCAGAAGGGGATTAATTTGTTGTTAGGTGCTGCCCTGAGATGAGTGAAGCCTTTGAGTTATGAATTCTCAATATGGCTGCATGTAGCAGAGTGGGTTGGGACATACCATTGTGAGTAGGGACTCTCTCATCTAAGATGTCATGGTGGCATTTTCCTATGAGGGGCCTTGCAAGAGCAGTTGTCAGCTTGCTTCATACCCTGCTTCTCCTTCTGTTTCCAACCTGTTTGTCAGGCAGGCTGCTTTGTTCTATACCAGTCCACACTGACTTTGGGGCTTATACCTCATCACGATGTTATTATTCATGTTTGGGAACTCCATTCTCATTTTTCAGGGATTTATGATCAGCTTTGTTCAGGTCTGCCCAATTTACAGGATTACCTTAACTGTCTTTATCCTCATGATCTCAGTTGGGCCCTGTAGGAACCTAGCCGTGTTTCCAGGTTTTGTCTCAGGTGACTTCTAGACTTTAAAAATGTCAGTTATTGCCTTTTAACTGCCCCTCTGAACAGTAGCTAATTGTTGCTTGTAGCAGGGAATCTTAGTAATCATAATCCCATCCTGGAATCTGAATATAATGAAGGATGCTCCGGACATTAATAGGAAGCTCATCAACATTTGCTACTGAATTTAACATACTCTTTAACTGTTCTATCAAAGACCAGAGTCTGGAAAAATTGCTGCAATCAATAAAGTCAATTCCAGGTGGAATATATTAACATTTTTCTGTTTGATTAATGCTAGCTTTCCTGGGTAAATCATACATGAGACCAGCCTCTGACACTTCTAGTAAATGATTAATTTCTACTGAAGTGGACTTTCAGAGAGGTGACTCATGTCCTATATTATTTGGGAAATATTAAAGGAAATTAATTTGAAAGACAGGATTGATTTGTGTTTAGATAGCTGGATGTTCCCATGATGAGTTTAACTCGCAAGAGCCTGAGGTAGATTATATTTATTCATCCTGATTCTCTAAAAGCATGAAAGCAAACAAGCAAGCAAAATGAAAAAGATTATTGATCTTTACTGTTTAGATGTGGGATAAAGTTAAGATGAGCTATTTCAGGATGTGCTAGTTTATAGCCTGGATCCTTATAACAGGATTTCTCAAAATGGTAACAATGAGTGTTACACTTTGTGCTTTATAATTCTCCACATGCTGAAGACCTACAATGACTGAAGTTGAGATAAGAATTTATAATATTAGGTGACATAATCAAGAGATTATAAGCATGAATCCAGCAGGGAAACTTTCCATTTAGGAGTAATAAAGGTATTGTAAATGAAAACATGTGCCAATACTTAAAAAAAAAAAAAAGAAAATCCATCAGAAGTAAAAAGTACAAACTTTACAAACACCAATGAGTTTGTTGGAGTCACAATGCTGGCAAACATTTATTTTTGTGTATTTTCTTTTGTCTTGTTACTTTTGAGACAGAGTCTCCCTATGCAAACTATTGAAAAACATCTATACTGAAATAGTCTCTCAAGTGCTGATATTACCTATGTGTTTCATTGTTGTCTCCCATTTTTGAAAGACATCCGAAAATCTTGATCTTGATCTTTCTGATTCCTTTAAAAACTATAAGGAGGTAACCTTAGGCACAGCTCCACCCACAGCTCTGTCCTGACTCCGGCCTGAGGATGGACAGCAATGCCTCAGCACTTCTTTATCTCCTAGAACTTGTTTCCTTTGATCTCTCTGGACCCAGGGACCAGCCTTGTCAGGGTCAGAAGGAAAGTTAAGGACCCAAGGCTCACAAAGCCCCTCAACTACTCCCTGGTTTAGTCAGAGAGAGATTTCAACTTTAATGAATCCATGACACAGAAGATGGCATCTAAGTCCTTACCTCCATGTATTTACCTAGACCTCTGTGGTGCAGACAGCGCTGCAGCAGCATTGGGAAGGTGACAGTTGCCAGGCCATATTTGTACTGTCTGCATCTGTGGGACTCTTGGCTGTCCTTAGGTACTACAGACTTCAGGTTTCATATTGTCACAGTGTCAGGGGGGAAGGAAGGCCACTGCAGAGCCCCAGTCTCTGAAGTACAGCTGCCCTCTCTCCCACAATTATGACATCTGTTTTGCTCAGAAGCTATTTTCAGCTTAATTAGTGTTTAATTATTTTGAGAGGAAGGATGAGAGGTGAGAAAATGAACAACCAAGTTTCTGTGTACTGAGTTTCCTGCATCTCCAGAGGACCTGTGGATACTCATTTAAGCCTGGTGCTTTCTGCTTCAGTCTCTGTGAGCTCATATGATCCTTGCTAAGTTGATTCAGAGGGCCTTCTTTTCCTGGTGACCTTTGGCCTCTCTGGCTCTTACAATCTTTCTCTCTCCTCTTCCAGAATATTCCTTGTGCTCTGTGGGGAGGGATTTGGTGGAGACATTCCAGATAGACTCCCTTTCTGCTTAATATCTACCTGTGGGTCTCTGCATCTGTTCTATCTGCTTCTGGAGAAAATCTCTCTGATGATGACTGGATAACACCATGATCTATGACTATAGAAGAATATTAGGAGTCATTTTATTGATAATTTTTTATTTAAACAAATTTTTCTTAGATATTTTTTTCATTTACAATTCAAATGCTATACTGAAAATCCCTTATACCCTCCCCACACCCTGCTCCCCAAGCCACCCACTTCTGCTTCCTGGCCCTGGCATTCCCCTGTATTGGGGCATATAATCTTTGGAAGACCAAAGGTCTCTCCCCCCAATGATGGCCAATTAGGCCATCTTCTGCTACATATGCCTCTAAAGACACATCATGGGGTACTGGTTAGTTCATATTGCTGTTCCTCCTATACGGTTACAAACCCCTCAAGCTCCTGGGGTACTTTCTCCAGCTCCTCCATTGAGTGCCCTGTGTTCCATCTAATAGCTGACTGTGAGCATCTACTTCTGTGCTTGCCAGGCACTGGCATAGCCTCACAAGAGACAGCTATATCATGGTCATGTCATCAAAATCTNGTTTGCATGACCAAGGGGCCTCTCTTCCCAATGATGGCCAACTAGGCCATCTTCTGTTACATATGCAGCTAGAGACATGAGCTCTGGGGGTACTGGTTAGTTCATATTGTTCTTCCACCTATAGGGTTGGAGACCCCTTCAGCTCCTTGGGTACTTTCTCTAGCTCCTCCATTGGGAACCCTGTGTTCCATCCCATAGCTGACTCTGAGCATTCACTTCTGTGTTTGCCAGGCACTGGCATAGCCTCACACGAGACAGCTATATCAGGGCCCTTTCAGCAAAATCTTGCTGGTGTATGCAATAGTGTCTGTGTTTGGTGGCTGATTTTGGGATGGATCCCCAGATGCAGCAGTCACTGGTTGGCCCATCCTTTTGCTCAGCTCCACGCTTGATCTCTGTAACTCCTTCAGTGTGTGCTTTGTTCCTAATTCAAAGAAGGGGCGAAGTGTCCACACTTTGATCTTCATTCTTCTTGAGTTTCATGTGTTTTGCAAATTGTATCTTGGGTAATCTAAGTTTCTGGGTTAATATCCATTTATCAGTGAGTACATGTTATGTGAGTTCTTTTGTTATTGGGTTACCTCACTCAGGATGACACCCTCCAGATCCATCCATTTGCCTAAGTGCATATCATGTGTGTTCTTTTGTGATTGGGTTACCTCACTCAGGAGGACATACTCCAGATACATCAATTTGCTTAAACTAATTGTTTTTAATTAGTGACTAGTACTCCACTGTGTAAATGTATCACATTTTCTGTCTCCATTCCTCTGTTGAGGGACATCTGTGTTCTTTCCAACTTTTGGCTATTATAAATAAGGATGCTATGAACATAGTGGAGCATGTGTCCTTTTTACAAATTGGAACATCTTCTTGGTATATGCCAGGAGTGATATTGCTGGATCTTTCAGTAATACTATGTCCAATTTTCTGAGGAACCGCCAGACTGACTTGTAGAGTGGTTGTACCAACTTGCATTCTCACAATGGAAAAGTGTTCCTCTTTCTCCACATCCTTGCCAGTATCTGCTGGCACCTGAATTTTTTATCTTAGTCATTCTGACTGATGTGAGGTGGAATCTCAAGGTTGTTTTGATTTTCATTTCCCTGATGATTAAGGGTGTTGAACATTTTTTCAGGTGCTTCTCAGCCGTTCGGTATTCCTCAGTTGGAAATTCTTTGTTTAGCTCCGTACCCCATTTTTTAATGTGGTTATTTGATTTTCTGAAGTCCAGCTTCTTGAGTTCTTTGTATATATTTGATATTAGTACCCTATCTGTGTTAGGATTGGTAAAGATCCTTTCCCAATCTGTTGGTGGCCTTTTCATCTTATTGACACTGTCTTTTGCCTTATAGAAGGTTTGCAATTTTATGAGGTCCCATTTGTCAGTTCTTGATCTTACAGCACAAGCCATCGCTGTTCTGTTCAGGAATTTTCCCCCTGTGCCCATATATTCAAGGCTTTCCCCACATTCTCCTCTATAATTTTCAGAGTCTCTGGTTTTATGTGGAGTTTTTTGATCAACTTAGACTTGAGCTATGTACAAGGAGATAAGAATGGATCAATTCCCATTCTTCTACATCATAACCGCCAGTTGTGCCAGCACCATTTGTTGAAAATGCTGTCTTTTTTCCACTGGATGGTTTTAGTTCCCTTGTCAAAGATCAGGTGACCATAGGTGTGTGGATTCATTTCTGGGTCTTCAATCTTATTCCATTGATCTACCTGTCTGTTGCTGTACCAGTACCATGAAGTTTTTATTACAATTGCTCTGTAGTACAGCTTGAGGTCAGGCATGGTCATTCCACCAGTGGTTCTTTGATTGTTGAGAAGAGTTTTTGCTAACCTAGGTTTTTTGTTATTCCAGATGAATTTGCAAATTGCCCTTTCTAAATCGTTGAAGAATTGAGTTGGAATTTTGATGGGGATTGCATTACATCTGCAGATTGCTTTAGGCAAGATAGCTATTTTTACTATATTGATCCTGCCAGTCCATGACCATAGGAGATCTTTCCATCTTCTGAGATCTTCTTCAATTTCTTTTATCTGAGACTTGGTGTTCTTTTTTTTTTCTTTTTTTTTCCTTTTCTTCTAAACTTTATTGGTGTTTTCTGAGAAATAAAGCAAATAAGAGGCATCTACAAATTAAATTTTAATATTACACAATCCAATCAGCTATGCAGCAGTACCTGGGATCAGAGAAAAGGCCTCGTCTGTGTCATAAATCTCAAATCTGTTCACAGTGTTTAAAATGTGGATAACTTTATAAGAATGATAAAGAATGACAGAATATTATAAATAATTCCCACATGAGAAAAGATTCTGTCTAAATTCCCGCTGTTTTTTTCCTTTCAGGAAAGAGAGACTTGATGTTCTTATCATACAGATCTTTCACTTCCTTAGTTAGAGTCATAACCAAGATATTTTATATTGTTTGTGACTCTTGTGAAGGGTGTTGTTTCCCTAATTTCTTTCTCTGCTTATTTATCCTTTGTATAGAGAAAGGCCATTGATTTGTTAGAGTTTATTTTATATCCAGTTACTGCACTGAAGCTGTTTATCAGGTTTAGGAGTTCTCCGGTGGAGTTTTTAGGGTCACTTATATATACTATCATATCATCTGCAAATAGTGATATTTTGACTTCTTCATTGCCAATTTGTATCCCCTTGACCACCTTTTGTTGTCGAATTGCTCTGGCTAGTACTTCAAGTACTATATTGAATAGGTAGGGAGAAAGTGGGCAGCCTTGTGTAGTCCCTGATTTAGTGGGATTGATTCCAGCTTTTCTCCATTTAGTTTGGTGTTGGCTACTGGTTTGCTGTATTATGTTTAGGTATGGGCCTTGAATTCCTGATCTTTCCAAGACTTTTATCATGAATGGGTATTGGATTTTATCAAATGTTTTCTCAGCATCTAATGAGATGATCATGTGTTTTTTTTATTTATTTTTTTGTTTGTTTTTGTTTTTCGAGACAGGGTTTCTCTGTAGAGCCCTGGTTGTCCTGGAACTCACTTTGTAGACCAGGCTGGCCTCAAACTCAGAAATCTGCCTGCCTCTGCCTTGGGAGGGCTGGGATTAAAGGGGTGTGCCACCACACCTGGCGATCATGTGGTTTTTATCGTTGAGTTTGTTTATATAGTGGATTACATTGATGGATTTCTGTATATTAAACCATCCCTGCATTCCTGGGATGATGCCTACTTGGTCATGATGGATGATCGTTTTGATGTGTTCTTGGATTCAGCTAGGGAGAATTTGAGTATTTTTGTATCAACATTCATAAGGGAAATTGGTCTGAAGTTCTCTATCTTTGTTTTGTCTCTATATGATTTAGGTATCAGAGTAACTGTGGCTTCATAGAATGAATTGGGTAGCATACCTTCAGTTTCTATTTTGTTGAATAGTTTGAGGAGAACTGGAATTAGGTCTTATTTGAAGGTCTGATAGAACTCTCCACTAAACCCATCTAGTCCTGGGAATTTTTGGTTGGGAGACTATTGATGACTGCTTTTATTTCTTTAGGAGATATAGGACTGTTTAGGTCATTAATCTGATCCTGATTTAACTCTGGTACTTGGTATCTGTCTAGAAATTTGTCTATTTCATCCAGATTTTCCAATTTTTTGAATATATCCTTTTATAGAAGGATCTGATGGTGTTTTGGATTTCCTCAATATCTGTTGTTATACCTCCCTTTTCATTTTTGATTTTTTAAAATTAGGATGCTGTCCCTGTGCCCTCTAGTGAGTCTGGCTAAGGGTTTATATATCTTGTTGATTTTCTCAAAGAACCAACTTCTGGTTTGGTTGATTATTTAAATAGTTCTTTTTGTTTCCACATGGTTGATTTCACCCCTGAGTTTGATTATTTCTTGTAGTCTACTCCTCTTGTGTGAATTTGCTTCCTTTTGTTCTAGAGCTTTTAGGTGTGCTGTCAAGCTCCTAGTGTATGCTCTCTCCAGTTTCTTTTGGGAGGATCTTAGAGCTATGAGTTTACCTCTTAGGAATGCTTTCATTGTGTCCTATAAGTTTGGGTATGTTTTGGCTTCATTTTCATTAAACTCTAGGAAGTCTTTAATTTCTTATTTTATTTCTTCCTTGACCAAGGTATGATTGAGTAGAGTGTTGTTCAGTTCCCATGTGAATGTTGGCGTTCTGTTATTTATGTTGTTATTGAAGATCAGCCTTAGTCCAAGCTTATCTGTTAGGATGCATGGGACAATTTCAATATTTTTGTATCTGTTGAGGCCTGTTTTGTGGCCAATTATATGGTCAATTTTGTAGAAGGTGCCACGAGGTGCTGAGAAGAAGTTATATCCTTTTGTTTTAGGATTAAATGTTCTGTAGACATCTTTTAAATCCATTTGTTTCAAAAGGATGGACCAACCAGTGACTGCTGCAGCCGGTGATCCATCCCATAATCAGCCACCAAACCCAGACACTATAGCATAGGACAACAAGAGTTTGCTGAAGGGACCATGATATAGCTGTCTTGTATGAGGCTATGCCAGTGCCTGGCAAATACAGAAGTGGATGCTCATAGTCATCTATAGGATGGAACACGGGGCCCCCAATGTAGAAGCTAGAGAATGTACCCCAGGAGCTGAAGGGGTCTGCAACCCTATAAGAGGAACAAGAATACGAACTAACCAGTACCCCCAGAGCTTGTGTCTCTAGCTGCATATGTAGCAGTAGATGGCCTAGTCAGCCATCATTGGGAAGAGAGGCCCCTTGGTATTGCAAACTTTATATGGCCCAATACAGGGGAACACCAGGGTCAAGATGTGGGAGTGGGTGGGGAGGGTAGCAGGGTGGTGGTGTGTATAGGGATCTTTCGAGATAGCATTTGAAATGTAAATTATGAAAATATCTAATAAAAAAATAAAAAAAAGCAGAAGAATACAGGTAAGCATTTAGAAGCACTTAAAAAGGAAACACTAAAATACCTTAAAGAATTACAAGAAACACAACCAAACAGGTGAAGGAATTGAACAAAAACATCCAGGATGTAAAAATAGAAATAGAAACAATAAAAAAGTACAAAGGGAAAAAGACCCCATAGATAGAAAACATAGTAAAGAGATCAGGGGTCATAGATGCAAGCATCACCAACAAAATACATAAGAGAATAGAGAATCTCAGGTGCACAAGATATCATAGTAAACAATGACACAACAGTCAAAGAAAATGCAAAAAGGAAAAAGCTCCTAATCCAAAACATCCAGGAAATCCAGGAAGCAAAGAGAAGACAAAACCTAAGGATAATAGGTATAGAAGGGGGCAAAGATTCCCATCTGAAAGGACCAGTAAATATCTTTAACAAAATTATAGAAGAAAACTTCTCTTACCTAAGGAAAGAGATGTCCTTGAACATACAAGAAGCCTATAGAACTCCAAATAGACGGAACCAGAAAAGAAACAAAAAGAAATTACTCTCTTCACATCATAATCAAAACATCAAGTGCACTCAACAACTACAAAAAAATGTATTAAAATCAGTAAGGGAAAAAAGTCAAGAAATATATGAAGGCAGAAATATCAAAATTACAACAGACTTCTCACGGGAAACTCTAAAAACAGAAGATCTTAAGCAGATATCATAAAGAACTTAAAAGAACACAAATGCCAGCCCAGGCTATTATTCTAGCAAAACTCTCAATTACCAGTGATGGAGAAACCAAGAAAGTCCACGACAAAAACAAATTTACACAATATCTTTTCACAAATCCAGCCCTATAAAGGATAATAGATGGAAAACAACAACACAAGGAGGGCAATTACACCCTAGAAAAAGCAAGAAAGTAATCTTCTTTCAACAAACCCAAAAGAATATAGGAAGATAGCCACACAAACATAATTTCACCTCTAATAACAAAAATAACAGGAAGCAACAATCACTATTCGTTAATATCTCTTAATATTAATGGAATCAATTCCCCAATAAAAAGACTCAGACAAATAGATACATAAACAGGACCCAGCAGTTTGCTGCATCTAGGAAATGTACCTCAATGACAAAGTCAGACACTACTTCAGTGTAAAAGTTTGGCCAACTATTTTCTAAGCAAATCTTCTCAAGAAACAAGTTGAAATAGCCATTCTAAGATGGAATAAAATTGACTTTTACCCAAAACTTATAAACAAAGATAACGAAGGACACTTCATACTCATCAAAGGAAAAATATACCAAGATGAACTCTTAATTCTTAACATCTATGCTCCAAATGCAAGGGCAACCACATTCATTAAACAAACAAACAAACAAACAAACAACCCTTTACTAAAGCTCAAAATACACATGACACTTTACACAATAATAATGGGAGAGTTCAACACCCCAATCTCAGCAGTAGACAGAGCATATAAACAAAAAGTAAACAAGTGGGCATAACCACTCTGGAAATCAGTTTGGTGGTTCCTCAGAAAATTGGACATAATCTTACCTGAGGACCCAGCTATACCACCCCTGGGCATATACCCAAAAGGTTGTCCAACATATAAAAAGAACACATGCTCCACTATGTTCATTGCAGCCTTATTTATAGTAGCCAGAAACTGGAAAGAGTCCAGATGTCCCTCAACAGAGGAATGGATACAGAAAATGTGGTACATTTACATAATGAAATACTACTCAGCTACTAAAAACAAAGAATTCATGAAATTCAGAGGTCCAGGTGAGTACATGGAGGTAAGATCTTAGATGCCCCTAGATGTGTCATGGATTGATTAAAGTTGAAATCTCTCTCTGACAAAGCCAGGGAGTAGATGAGAGGTTCTATGAGAGTTGGGTCTTTGACTTTCCTTCTGACCCTGACAAGGCTGGTCCCTGGGTCCAGAGAGATCAAAGGAAACAAGTTCTAGGAGATAAAGAAGTGCTGAGACATCACTGTCCATCCTCAGGCTGGAGTCAGGACAGAGCTGTGGGTGGAGCTGTGCCTAAGGCTACCTCCTTATAGTTTTTAAAGGAATCAGATAGATCGAGACGATTTTCAGATGTCTCTCAAAAATGGCAGACAATGATGAAACACATAGGTAATATCAGCACTAGAGAGACTATTTCAGTATAAATGTTTTTCAATAGTTTGCATAGGGAGACACTGTCACAAAAGTAACAAGACAAAAGAAAATACACAAAAATAAATGTTTGCCAGCATTGTAACTCCAACAGACTCATTGGTGTTTGTAAAGTTTGTACTTTTTACTTCTGATGGATTTCCATTTTTTAAGTATTGGAACATGTTTTCTTTTATAACCTTTATTACTCCTAAATGGAAAGTTTCCCTGCTGGATTCATCCTTATCCTCTCTTGATTATGTCAACTAATATTATAAATACTTACTTCAAATTCAGTCATTGTATATCTTCAGCATGTGGAGAATTATAAGCTCAAAGTGTAACACTTATCATTATCATCTTGAGAAATCCTGCTAGAAGGATCCAAGCTATGTACCAGCACATCCTGAAGCAGCTCATCTTAACTTTATCCCAGAACTAAACAACAAAGTGTGTCAATCTTTTTCATTTTGCTTGATTGCTTGTTTTCATGCTTTTATAGAATCAGGATGAATGGATATAATCTACTTCAGGCTCTTGGGAGTTAACCTCATCATGGGAACATCCACCTACCTAAACACAAATCAATTTCCTTTAACATTTCCCAAATAATATAGGAGATGAGTCACCTCTCTGAAAGTCCACTTCAGTAGAAATAAATCATTTACTAGAAGTGCCAGAGGCTGGTCTCATGTGTGAGTTAAAAGTTTGGAAACAGGAATAGAGAACTTGAAATCCCGTCTCAAAAACAAAACAAAACAAAACAAAACAAAACAAAAAAACAATAACAAAAAAACATGCTCTCTTATTGTCTTTAGATGCTGAATCTCAAGCTCAAGTGGGCCCCTCAGCTGGCTCAGAGCTTAGAAATGTGGAGAGAGGAAGATGACTCTAGGGAAACTGGAAACTAGTTTCAGAAACTAGTTGGGTTTTTATGTTGTTTTTCTTTGTTTTTTTTTCATTGTTTGTATTGTTGGTTCACATCTTTGCTTTGAAAGGTTAAACCCTAATGACTGCTAGGATAACTTCTGTCCCAAGCAAAGGCAACTGTGGAAGAAAGAAGCTGCACTTCAAGGGCCAAGACACTGCACACTTTTCTGACAGAGTGACAGTGACAACTGAAGTCTTTGCCATGCTTCCTTGAAGCTGAGAACCACAGGATTCCTAAAGTACAAATACAAATTGGGAAGCTTTACCCTGGCAGGCCTGACCTAGCACTCACCTTCAGCGGGCCTCCCAGTGAGGAGAACTGGCTGCCCTTTAGTTCATTCTTTTGTACTACATGACTCTGTTGCAGTCATTTCTTACCTCAATAAGCCCATATAAAGAACACACACACACAACCCCGTTATTATATTTATAAGCTATATGCCTACATTGGGCAGACTTTCCACTATACTAATTTATTCCCCTGCTATGAGACCCCTTGTTACTTGCAGTTTCTCCAGGCCATGTAGTTCTGCTCCATCTTCCTTCAACTTCCTATTCCTCTGTTCTCTCTTTTCCTCCTTCTTTGAGACCTCACATCCCATCTTTCCCTTTCACTGCCCAATCATTGACTCTAGCCTTTATTTGACCAGTCAGAATGGGGAGAAGCTTCAGTCAGTGAGATCACCTGAGTACATGATCACCTGAGTATGTTGGAGGAAGCCCCTCTTGAGGAAACTGGCTATGTGGAACAACCTTGACTAGAACTCACAGTGATCTGCTAGCCTCTGCTTCCAAAGTATGAGGATTAAAGGTATTCAGTGCCACATCTGGCATACAGGTAGTCATTTTAACAATTTCCAATCAGTAACACAATCATTAAGCATTCATTAGCTTACCTTTAATAATGAATACCCCTGTGCTTTTGATGGAAGATTACAGCATAATTCAGTAAACACTAGACACTTGGAATTTTATACTGCTTCCTTTAGTGCATTGACAGAATCTAGTCTCCTCATATGTAATGAAAGAGAAAAAAAGCTGAAAGGCAATAATAACCAAAGTCAAGCATTATCTAAAACCCAAACTTAGGTGCAAGCCAGTATTCTTATAGTTTAGGCTTTCTGAAGCCTACAGGGCAAAAAACTCTAAACTAATCACATAATAACAATCAGGATGTAGAAGATGAAAGGCCATGTTGACGTCTGAGTACTATGCTGAGCTGAGCTTGCCATACCCCTTGCATGCAGTGGCACAGCTGCCCCCAACTCTTGCTAGTCGCCAGACTCAGGAGAGCTATCCCTGCCCTTCTTCTAGGCAGCAAGGGAGAACTGGTTCTGGTGGAGTGGATGCAAGATAGCTTGTCAGCTATGGCACTCCAGATTTCTGGCCCTATACTTCACCTGAGCAGCACAACAGGCCTGACTCCATATGGAGAAGTACCTCCATAGTCACCCACCACCACCTCCTGCAGGTGGGAGAGCTACCCCAGAGGAGGAGTGCACCAGAGAGCTGGCCCTACCCCTCACCTGGTCAATGTGGGAAAGCTGGCCCTTGGAAAAACTGCTCAGGAGGGTGGGTGGGATGACTAACTCAGCTTGCACCAGGCCCAGACTCAGGTTCTAAGTTGATCCACCCCAACATTTTCCCCATTTTTGAACTGCTGGAGCACATTAAGGGGCTAGTCCTAAAGATCCAAAGTTAGAGGATCTCTATGACCCAGGGCAACGATAATATATCCAAGAGGAATCCTGGTGAAAATCCAGTATTAATACTGTAGCAGAAGTCAGAGGCATCAACCAGACCAATGACTCATTGCAACAAACATTTGTAAGTAAAACTGAGCAAAAGGGGATACTGTGTAACTCCTGTCTGCAAATTATGTGGGATATATCAGCATGTTTAATTTCATGCCAATTTGACATACATTAGGATCATCCAGAACCTAATTGAGAAAATGTTCCTATCAAGTATGGACTATAGACAAGTTAGTGGTGTATTTTCTTAAGTAATGGTTGATATTGGTGGGTGCAGCTCTTACTGGGTAATGCCCAACCCTGGGTGTCTAGCAATGCCTTGACAAAGTAAAGAAGCAAGCTGAAGGAGCCATGGTGAGATAGCTATTCCTCTGAGTTTCTGTGTCAGGAAATAGACACACTCTTGTCTTTCTCAAAGGTCTTGAAGAAAGGATGAAGGAAACTTTGGTTGTGTATACTTGTCCAGGAACATTCCTGCAAGACCAATCTAATGCTGGAGCCAGTGCATTACGGGAGCCAGGGTTAAGTGTTCTAGGAATTCCACCCTGTTCCCTGGGCTGTGACTATACAATAAAAATATTTGGGAACACTCTAAGAAAGGAAAAGATTTGTATACTAAAAGTTTTAAGATGTTGAAGAAAGAAATTGAAGGAGATACAAGAAATTGATTCTGTCATAGTTGTACAGGATTAATATTGTGAAAAGTGGGCATCCTGCCAAAAGGAGACTACAGATTTAATGCAATTCCTCTCAAAATTCCAACACAATACTTCTCAGGAAAAAAAAAAACCTTAAATCTTCAAATTTATATGGAAATTTAAAAATGACAGGATAGTTTAAAGCAATTATGAATAATAAAGGAACTGATGGCTTCCAGTCTGGGTCAGTGCCCTGAGCAGAACATAGGGAGAGAACTCTGAAGCCAGCCCCCAAGAAGCAGAGGAAGTAGCACTCCCAGGTGTTCTAACATGTCCATGACCACAGGATCACAAGATCACAGGATCACAGGAGCATGGTCACACCAGGATATCAGGTTACCAGAGGCCACTTGACTCTCAGGAACTCTGACAAACCCAGGATCTCAGGATTACAGGATCACAGAGAGAGCTGGTTCTGACACAACCAGGATCACAGGAAGGACAGTCTCCAATCAGATATAGTGAGGGCAGGTAGCACTAGAGATAATCAGATGGCAGGAGGCAAGCATAAGGACAGAAGCAACAGAAACCAAGGTTACTTGGCATTATCAGAACCCAATTCTCCCATCATAGCAAGTCCTGGATACACCATCATACCAGAAAATGCAAGATTCAGATAAAATATAACTTCTCATGATGAAGATAGAGGATTTTAAGAAAGAAAGAAATAACTTCCTTGAAGAAATACAGGAAACACAGTAAACAGCTAGAAGAGGAAACACAAAAATCCCTTAAAGAATTACAGAAAACACAATCAAACAGGTGAAGGAAACAAAACCACCCTAGATCAAAAAATGAAAATAGAAGCAATAAAGAAATCACAGAGAGACAAACCTAGAGATAGAAAACCTAGGAAAGAGATCAGGAGTCAAAGATACTAGCATCACCAACAGAATTCAAGAGATAGAAGTGAGAATCTCAGGTGCAGAAAATACCATAGAAAACATTGGCACAATAGTCAAAAAAATAAAAAAATAAAAAAGGCAAAAATCTCATAATCTAAAACATCCAAGAAATCTAGGACACAATTAGAAGACCAAACCTCAGGATAATAGGTATAGAAGAGAGCTAATATTCCCAACTTAAAGAGATAGTAGTAAATATCTTCAACAAAAATATAGAAGAAAAGTTCCCTAACCTAAAGAAAGAGATGCCCATGAACATATAAGAAGCCTACAAAACTCCAAATAGACAGGACCAGAAAAGAAAGAAAAGAAATACTTCCCTTCACATAATAATCAAAACACCAAATGCACTAAACAAACAAACAAACAAAAACATTAAAAACAGTAAGGGGGAAAAGTAAAGTAACATATAAAGTCAGGCCCATCAGAATCACAATAGACTTCTCACCAGAAGCTATGAAAGCTATAAAATCCTGGGCAGATGTCATACAGACACTAAGAGAACACAAATGCCAGCCCAGGCTACTAAACCCAGCAAAACACTCAATTACCAGAAATGGAGAAAACAATATATTCCATGAGAAAAACAAATTTACACAATATCTTTCCACAAGTCCAACCCTACAAAGGATAATAGATGGAAAACTCAAACATGGGGAGGGGAACTACACCCTAGAAAAAGCGAGAAAGAAATATTCTTTCAAAAAACACAAAAGAAGATAGCCACACAATCATTACACCACTAACAACAAAAATAATAGGAAATAACTATCACCTTAACTTAATAACTCTTAACATCAATGGACTCAATTCACCAATTAAAAGACATAAACTAACAGACTGAATATGTAAAAAAGACCCAGCATTTTGCAGCATACAAGAAACACACCTCAGTGACAAAGACAGACACTACCTCAGAGTAAGTTGTATTACAGAGCTATCAATTTTTAAGCATGTATACATGAGCGCACTCACACACAATGGTTTTGGCATAAAAGAAGCATGTTGATCAATGGAATCAATTTTAAGACTCAGATGTAAATTTACATCTAAGGGTAACTCAAAGAAGCCATGATGGTGTGTATATACACTGTCCATGCAGTGGCAACTCTAGAAAGTATGTCTCTATTGAATAGGTGTGACCATGTTGGAGTAGGCAAGTCACTCTGGGTGTGGGTTTTAAGACCCTCATCCTAGCTGCCTGGAAGTCAGTATTCTGCTAGCACCCTTCAGATGATGATGTAGAACTCTAAACTACTCCTGTACCATGCCTGTCTGGATGCTTGTATGTTCCTGTCTTGATGATAATGGACTGAACTTCTGAACCTGTAAGCCAGCCCCAAATAAATGCTGTCCTAATAAGATTTACATTGGTCATGGTGTCTGCTCACAGTAGTAAAACCCTAAGACAGAAGTCAAAAATAAAACTGAAAAAAAGACAGCACCTTCATCCAAAGATGGTGGTCAAATTATATGGCTAGGATGAAATAAATAGCATGAAATATGTAGAATGAAAATATATTTATATTTACCACCCTAAAAAATTAAACTCCCAATGGATCAAGGGTCTCAACATATACCTTGATATGCTGAACCTGATAGAAGAAAATGTAAGAAATGTAAGAAACTCATTGGCACACAAAAAAAGGCCTTCCTAAACAAAATACCAGCAGCACAGGTATTAAGACCAAAATTAATAGGTGGATATTTTTAAAGGTGAAAAGCTCTGTAGAGCAAAGGCTACTATTATTCAATCAAAGTGACAGTCTACAGAATGGGAAAGTTCTTTACCAAGTATACATCTGACAGTGCGTTAGTATATAGATTATACAAAGAACTAAAAAAAAACTGGACATCAAAAAATAACTTCTTTTATAGCACATTCAGCTGATATCACTGGGATGCTCTTTTCTGAAAAGGAAATTGGAGCAGTGGATCTGCAGAGGAAGAGAGGTGAAGTGGAGGGCCTGGAAGGATTGGAGGGAAGAGAGGCTGCAGTCAGGATATATTGCATTAAAGATGAATAAAGAATAAAGATTAAAACAGTAAAACGAAAGACAAATAACTCAATTTAAAAGGGGGGAAAATAAGTATAAAGAGCACCAGTTCTCAACCTTCCTAAAGCTGTGACCCTTTAATATAGCTCATGTTATAGAAACCCACAACCATACAATTATTTTTGTTGCTACTTCACAACTGTAACTTTTGCTACTATTATGAATCATATTGTAAATATTTTTGGAGATTGGAGTTTGCCAAATGAATTGTGACACACAGGTTGAGAACTATTGATAGAGAGTTCTCAAATGATGAAAAACAAATGGCTGAGAAACACTTAAGGAAATGTTAAATACCCTTAACCAACATGGAAATGCAAATAAAAATTACTCAAGATTTCATCTTTCTCCAGTCAGAATGACCAAGATCAATTAAAAGCTTACCAATATATGCTGACAGGGATCTTGAGAAGGATAAACAATTGTTCATTATTAATGGTTGTTCACATGTGTTCAACCTCTACAGAAATCAGAATAAAGGTTCCTCAAGAAGTCAAGAATTAATCTACCTCAAGATCCAGCTCTCTTTACCATGCACGTATTCACAAAGACTCTGCGACTTGCTACAGAAATACTTGTTCATCCATGTTCCTTTCTGGATGTCCATCCACTGACAAATGAAAAACGAGAATTTACAGAGTGAGATATTATCCAACTGTTAAGAAAAATGAAATTTGAAAGTATTAAATAGATGGAGCTAGAAACAATCTCCCTAATTGAGGTGAACCAGTTCTATACAGACAAATGTCACATATTTTCTATTATACGTGTATGGTAGCTTTTAAGCTTTTACTATATGAGCCACAAGCTGTGTATAACTACAGGGGTTAGGTGCCTAGTGATAGATCAGGGGAGAAAATGGGGTTTCCCTAGTAAAGAAAATTAGAACATAGTGTTTTAAGGAGATAAAAGGATTAAATAATGAGGGAGGTGGGGTGAAAGGTAAAAGAAAACACAGAGGCAAAACTAACATAAATAGTCTTTTGAAAAGCTGTACAGAAACCCAGTACTATAGATGCTTCCTAAATTATGTACACATATAAAATAATTTAAGAAGAGCCACCATATAATGGAGACAACAATGCTATAACTACTCATCTTATGACACCAAATAAAACCTCCTGTGCTATGAGTGGTATATATCTTCTTTAGTCATTGACCTAGATTGTCTTAGTCAGGGTTTCTATTCCTGCACAAACATCATGACCAAGAAGCAAGTTGGGGAGGAAAGGGTTTATTCGGCTTACACTTCCATAGAGCTGTTCATCACCAAGGAAGTCAGGACTGGAACTCAAGCAGGTCAGGAATCAGGAGCTGATGCAGAAGCCATGGAGGGATGTTCCTTACTGGCTTGCTTCCCCTGGCTTGCTCAGCCTGCTCTCTTATAGAAACCAAGACTGCCAGCCCAGAGATGGTTCCACCCACAAGGTGGCCCTTGATCACTAATTGAGAAAATGCCCCACAGCTAGATCTCATGGAGGCATTCCCCAACTAAAGCTCCTTTCTCTGTGATAACTCCAGCTGTGTCAAGTTGACACAAACCTAGCCAGTACATAGATGGTCCCATGGTCCCTCTCAAAACATCACAGGGTGTTACCATGGCTAATGTTTACTCTCCACAACCTGGTGCTAAGGCCCTATTGTTGTATATCACTAGAGCAAGAAGGTAACCATCCATATCATATAACTACAAACGCTGCTCCCTATATCAGTGACATGACTGCAATACAAATTTCTCTAATAGTGACACGAATCTTATGGAAGTAACCAACCACTTTTGTTTGTGTGTAAGGCCCTGTCCATGAACCCATGGAACCCATACCTGACACTGTTAAAATGGCCAAGGACCTGAGACTAGATAGGTCATGGGTCTAAGGAAAATCTATTATAACTATTCTGCTAAAGGAAAATAGCAATAACATACCTCCTAGTTCATATTGCTGTACCCATAGATCAGTGTACTGCCCAATATTCATCAGAGAAACTTCTTGTTGATGAGATTAAAAGAGAAATACACAACTGGACAATGTGCAGAGCCTTTGAAGCACTTAGTCCTAAATGGGATACTTTCATCATCCCCCTCCCCTCAAGGCTCAGAGGTCTCTGTTCAGAAGAGGAAGCAGAAATATTGGAAGAGCCAGAGGTGATAGATTACAGTTTCTTCATACAGCAGGACTGATGCACATATGAATTCAAGGACATTGAGGAAGCACACACAAGACTTTCACAGCTTCAAGTGATATGGGAGACCCAGCCTGGAAGAGAAAGGAGACACCATTGCCAGCCAAGAACCTATTTGCAATTAATGTCTGCTGGAAATGGGGCAATTAGTTTACTCTAATGAAATGTCACTAAGTGACACTCAGCCACACTATAGGACAGGTCTCATGCCCAGGTGTAACATCTAATGGAAAAGGAAATCATCCATGTTCCTGTTTTGTTTGTGTTTATTATTCTTTTGATAATTTTGTTTGATTCCTTTTATTATTTTTCATCTTGGTGTTTATTTTGTTTTGTTTTTATTGTTTTTATGGTGGAGAGCAAACCTAAAATTAGGTGGGTAGGGTGGAATAGTTTATGTAGAAGGTATTTGATAGTGAAATAAACATGATCAAAACATATTGTATGAAAAAAATAAGTAACAAAAAGAAAATAGATGAGAAAAAATAAATCCCCAAGAACAACTATAAAGCATGCAGCAGGCATTCAAAGTAGTGCCAAGAGCACAGCAGATCCATAGTCTCCCAGTTACTATGTCTGAAAACGACATTGAAGATAGCCCTCGGCTGTAACACTCAATGATACTTTATTACATATTACTAAATAATATGCTTGAAAATTGTTCAGAAAGTGATCCTTTTGTACTCTCAAAGTATTTCTTGATTTGGAGGTACATGGAGGGAAAGAAGCAAAGCAGGAGTTACTTCAAAGAGCCAGAATCCCTTGGACACACTTCTACTTACTCACAGACACTGTGATGGGGATCATAAATCTTCTGGGTTCAGCAAATGGCAGAGCATCAGGGAGAAGGTAGAGCTGCCATCAGGGATGGAAACAGAAGAACCTTTCCCTGAGGAAGACAAACTGCTTTTGGGGACATCCTGACACCTTGCTTGAGCACAGGGATTTGAGCTTGATAAACAGGGCCTCACTGTGCTGTGAGGACACCGACCCTGAGCCCTGCACAGACTGCACAGGTGAGTGCTGCTATGTTATGGGGAATGGGGCTGCATTCAACATTGAAAGAAATCATGGAGGGCTGATGTGTGGGAGAGAAGGATGTGGGTTCCCTGTCACTCTGAGAGGGGACAGTGGCAGGAGTCTGGGAGAAGATCATTTTCTAAATGCAATCCAGAATTGTTTCTGTGTCCAAAAGGACAGTGTTTCTAGTCACTGGGCATGAGATGATCCTTACACTAATTAGGCAGGAGTAGGAGACAGAGGCACCTGCAGTGCAGCCTGGAGTAGGAAGCTCTTACTCCCATAGCTTCTGCACTATCTGTGTGATTTTCCCTCTAAAGACTGCAAACTTTAATCTGAGCCGTGTAACTTCTGGTAACTTCAATCCTTTGTGGATAGTGCACTCTTTCTTTCTTTTGTCATGATTTCATTTATTGTGAAATTTTCCTTTCCTAGTTCCAATGTAAACTATGAAATATGAGAATAATACAAAACAGATATGAGACCATATACTAACAACCAATTTTAGAAAATGCATCAAAGCATACTGCAAACTTTCCTAAGTATTATGTATGTCAGCTCATTGACTTCCTAAAATACACCTATATTGCAAAAACATAATTTACATTATAAAAATACTTTTTACAGAAGTCCAGTAATATCCTAAAACTGATGAATACATGTATTTGGGAAAACATAATTTACATCTGCATCTGGTGTTCATAAAACATCTTCTTGTGAATCCTGAACTTTTTATTACTAATATTTTGGTATCACTCAAGCTTCTGGAATATATATAAACCTCCACCACATCATTTGTAACAAAATTCATCATTTAATTGACTTGATTGATTATAACATTGCGAAGGCAAGAAGCTTGTGATAGCTAATTAAAATATACATATGTGGACTGAACTGCTGCCTCAGTAGTTAAAAGCAGTTAGTGCTCTCGCAGAGTTCTCTGATTCAATTTTCAGTACCAACAGTGCAGCTAACAATAAGCTACAATTCCATATCCAAGAAATCTAATGCCTTATTCTAACTTCTGAAGGCACTAGGCATACAAGCGGTACCCAGGAATACATGCACACACCTCTCTCTCTCTCTCTCTCTCTCTCTCTCTCTCTCTCTCTCTCTCTCTCTCGCTCTGTCACACACACACACACACATACTAAATAAAAGGAAATAAAATGAAATAGTCATAGAAATGTCTGTCTGATAGTTCCTTGAATAGATGTAAATGAACAGTTTTTCAGTGCAGGAGTGACACTATTCACCAAAAAAAGTCTCTTTATTTCAATAAATATATCTTACAAAACCAATAGGTATATCTTTAAAAATACACAGTCATAAAAAGATCATTACAGAGGTGATTCAAGTAAAAATTAGCCACATTGATAAATTACTTTTAAGATAGTCCATGATATTCAGTGAATCTGTAGAACCTTGGAAATTTATTTCCCCTGTGTATGCAAGAAAACAGAAAACATTACTGAATGAGTATTCCGAATTGGATTGACTTTCCTAGAGCTGTAAGGAATGAGAGCAACCAAGGAATCTTTTCATTCAGTTCATCTCTGTGATTTACAGAGGATTGTACTACCATAACACTCCATGATTTATACACAAGTTATTTTCTAGCATTCTATAACAGTGTACACAAGGTAACCCATGTGCTAGAGCATCACTGAAGTCTTCTCAGCACAGAGGGGTTGATATAAACAGACTAATAGAGAGCATGGTCCTTAGGGTTCAGGAAAATTGTAGGAGACATATGTGTGACCTGTGGGCAGCACTGAGCTATGAAGGGTCACGGCTGGTATCAGATCAAGAAGAGAACATCACAGGTACCATTGCTGTAGAGTGAGTACAATTGCTACACCTGCTCAGGAGAAGCTCCAAGTGATTCCCAGATAAATTGGGTGAGCAGCAAAGAAATCTAAAGTGTGGAAGACAGGTAGATTTAAGGTTCCCACATTAAATTCTTTATGATTTATGAAAATGGGGTCAAAATGAAGATATTTATGTTTAATCCTTAATTTAACTTTAAAGGGGAGAATACAAAAATTTGATGTCATGTAGAAAATTACCCGAATCAGTATGAGGTAGTAGGTTGTTTGTCATTTACAGGGTATAGCATAGATGACTGATAAAATCACTGATTTGGTGAGCCTTAGAAATCAACTTGGTAGAAGTGCGTCTTTTTGGAGTCCAGAGGAATAATGCCTAAACTCCAAGCTGAGATCCGATGTTTCCTTGGGAGACTTTCCTTAGAGAATGGTCAAGAAAAGTAAGGGGGCAGCTTACTTTTCAGATGATCCCACAAATAAGGTGATATGGAACAAAAATTAATCAGACCTCCCAAGGGGATAAGCTATGTACTATTATACCTAATTAATCTATTTGCTGGGAGCCTTGGCCTCAGCCATGGCCTTGTGGAAAATTTCTAGCTTACATAAACAGCCTTGAGAGAACATTCGTGGTCATAACAGAAAGAATATTTGTGGGTAGAGAGGACACTGTGACTGTTGGTTCCAGGAGCTGAACATTGCCACCTGACCTTTGGAGAGCCCTCAGGCTCTTCCCCACCTCCCTTGAAGCCTCCTTTTTCTTATATTGCCATCCGAGAATAAAGTTTTTCAGAGCTTGATCAGTCGAATTGACTTGCTCTCATTCTTCATGTTTCTTATCCCTCTCACTCTCTCTCTTCTGCCCTAGGTCCACACTGATTATCCCTGCAGGTTGGGCCATCTATTTTTTATTCATTTCTAAAGTAAATTCAGAATTGCAGACAAGGAAAAGCCACATATACTTGACTTGTAAAGCAACACTGTTTGGGCATGTATTACAGAAACTTGGAGAAACTACCAATTTTCTTTTGTTTGTTTGTTAGCTCAGTGCATTCTAGAGTGATGAATGTGTACAAGATTGCAAAGAGGATATGAGAAACATCCAATGTTCAGTATCATGACTTGGAAACTATGGGATGCTGTCCTTTATTTGGGTGTTCTCTTGGGGAAATGATTAGATATGAAGAATATAAAGAACTACCTTCTGTGGAGTCATCAGCATGGTGCTCATGTCCAATTGACAACATCATCACCTCCACGTCTGCAGAAGCAAGAACAAAAGGTCCAAAAGCAAAATTAGAAAGCTTTAAGCAAAGAACTCTGCATTTACATAATACATTGTTCATTTCACTAAAGAAAACAGAAAATCCACAGGCATGAACTATATCATGTTTACTTCCTTATTTTCTGAAAAGGCTTTCCAAGTTCTGAGCATGAAGACAATTTGGAATGACCTCATTGAGGGAACAATTTTTCTTTCACTTATTGGACTTGGAGTTTTAGGAAACAAAATCTTATTTGTAAGACATTTGTATGCAGTCATCATGGGTCCTGAGAACAAAATTATAGATGTTATTCTCATCCACTTGGCTTTTGTAAACACAATCATTATTTATTGCATAGGGGTCAGAAACATAGCCACAAGTTTTTACATCAGAAACTTCCTAAGTGATGTTGGTTGTAAAACTATAATTTATCTAGAAAGGGTTGCGCGTGGCCTCTCCATCTGCACCACCTGTCTCCTCAGTGTGGTCCAGGCTGTCACCATCAGTCCCAGGACCACACTGTGGAGAAAGCTCAAACCACAGACAGCATGGCATGCTCTTGCCTTTCTCCTCCTCTTTTGGATCTTTAATTCCCTGATAAGCTCCAACTTGCTGCACTACATCACAGCAGGCAGCAGCATGAACAGGTCTGTAGTTGGGATGTTTACTGGGTATTGCTATATGCTACCATCCAGGCACACAGTTAAGTGGCTGTTCCTCTCTCTCATGACTCTTCGTGATGTCATTTTCCAGAGTCTCATGGGATGGAGCAGTGGGTCTATGGCTCTTCATCTGTATAAACATCATGTCCGTGTCCTCTATCTTCACAGCTCCAGGTCTGCAAACAACTCCAGTCCAGAAATCAGAGCTACCCAGAGGGTTCTCACTCTCATGAGCTGTTTCCTTTTCTTTTATTTGGCAGATTTTATTTTCTCCTTATACATAGGTTCCACAATGACACATGATTCCACAATACTAAATATTAAAGCATTTTTGGTACTTAGTTATGCTGGTCTCAGCCCCTTTGTCCTGATCATCAGGGATATTTGTGTTCCTCAACCCTGCTGTGTCCCCTAAGCAATAAGAAATTCCTTTTCTCAACGAGTCCTTTGTTATCAAAAGCTATAAACACTGGAATTGCTGTGCTTTGCCATTCTAATGTATTGTATCAATAATTTGTTATGATAATATATGTTTTGGTTTGGGTTTTGTTTTATTTTGTGGATTTTTTTTGCTTGATTCTTTTGTTTTGTTTTTGTTTGGTTTGTTGTTGTTTTTTTCAGACAGCCTGTCCTAGATAATTGAAGACTGGATCAGGCTTTAGGAAGTGGGCAGAGATGCTCCCTATCCTACCATCCTACATGCTGGGGTCTAGCCTGGACAGAAGACCAGGGTTTTCAGCTGGAAGCAGGGATATCTGGAAAGTGAGTATAGAATACACAGGCACAAGCTGGTGGGCACAAGCTGATGAGCCATCTCCAGGCTTCAGGTTGTGCTTTCTCCATCTCTTGCAGTCTTGTGCTTACTTGCTAGCACTGTCCCAGGCACTCTCTCAGGAGAGAGGTTCCGTTCCCTGTCCCCTCTAACTAACCCCTGTCTTTTATGGTCACTGGAAAGAGGAAGTAGAAAGAGAGACATTGAATAATCATTACCACATGTGTCAAATTCAAAAGAATGACCAGACCTCACAGTGAATTAAGAATTACAATCGTTCCCCAAAGTTTCAAGCTTCCCCTTTTCCCAGGCCATTGGCAAAAGTACCCAAGGAGCTGAAGGGGTCTTCAACCCTATAGGTGGAAGAATAACATGAACTAACTAGTTCCCCCTGTGCTCATGTCTCTAGCTGCATGTATGGAAGAAGATGGCCTAGTTGGCCATCATTGGGAAGAGAGGCCCCTTGGTCATGCAGACTTTATATGCCCCAGTACAGGGGAACGCCAGAGCCATTGTGCGGGAGTGGGTGGGTAGGGGAGCAGGGCAGGGATGGGGGAGGGTATGGGGAAATTTCTGGATAACACTTGAAATTTAAATGAAGAAAATATCTAATAAAGAGAAAAAATTACAAATTTATCAATATTTAAACTCTAACATTACACTTATACTTCAGAGCTCAAAGCTCCAAGGACAGCGACAAGCGGTTTCCTGTGAAGTGCTATTGATACACAACATGGGCAAAAGTATCAGACAGATGTTAGAAGGACTCAGCAATTCACAGGCTTCTGCTTCTGCACACTCCACACAATGACTTGCATAAGAGTTCCAGTATTTTGATTTAGTTTTACTAGAATATGATTTTATGTATTCTATCTTCTTTCAGAAGTCTAATTTTTACTTCCTTATCCATACATATCTAAAAGAGACCAGGATACACTCTCAAATGTTGTAGAAAATTCATTTTATAACTTCAATACAATTTTTCCTCTCTGATTAAAGTACCCCATGTTTATGTCCCCTTATTCCATTTTTCCTTTATCCCATGATTGTGTCTCTCATATTAATGATTTTCATAGTTGCAGTAAATTCCTCCACTTTATGGTAATGGACCTTGTATGACTTAATATGTAGTTCTGTTTCATTTTCTAATTTATTTCTCGACATAATTTCTTCGAGGTTTTTTTTGCAAGGCAAACATTAACCCAAAAGTACCATTGTGCAGTTACTACATTGTTCTCAAAAATGAGAGTGCCTCCTGGATTCTTAGGTTAATTTTCCACAATTGCTTTTACAGCATGTACCTGGGCCATTAGGACTGTTATGTGCTGTCCCCTAAGCCTCCATTTTTGACCGCTTAATAATTATTATAAAAAAGGAACATCTAGTTTCACAGAATTCACCAGAGCAGAAGGAGAAAAAAATAGGAAAATTAGATATTAGCAAAATCATTATGCACACCATAGCCAACTGAAGAGCAGTCATACACAAATGAAATCTATACAGCCATAGTCCAAGGCTGAGGTCAGGAGAAATGGGAACAACTTTTCTACAAACAAGCTGTCTATGGGCTTCTGAGATGTCACCATTCAGGCCTGCTGCAGGCAGTTCCTTATTTCTGATGGAAGATTCTCCAGAGGAATGTGTCTCCTGCTTCTCAAGGTCTCAGACTCCATCCAGGTCATGGCATGCTGTCCCCAGCACCCATCATTCCTGTCTTGCGGTTTAGCATGCTGCATCCTTCATAGGAAATTGCAGAAGGGCATGCAGTCACCCAAAATTAGAATTGTATTGTTCCGTATGCCAGAGTTTTAGTCTTATGAGGGACCCACAAATCTCTTCTGTCTTCTGGTTCCTTCTACTGCTCTTCCACCATCGCTGACTCCTCTATTTATTTATGAAGCACTTACTATTGGCTGCTCTAACCCAATGAGTAGGAAAACAAGTGAAGAAGGATGTCAGAAAGCATCCTTTATCTGAAGGTCTCTTACAAAATTGAGAGGACCAGGACAAGAAGCTAATTCTTTGCCCCTAGTAAGTGCTTGGCATTGCAGGGTCCCAGTATCTAAAGAACGAGTAAAACTAAAACCTGTAAGGCCATTCCAAACACTTTCATGACATTGATGTGTGGTCACAGAATTAATAAGAAAACACAGGGGATGTGTCACTGGTCAGAGATTGTCATCATGGTTAGGAAAACAAGTTCCATTTGAGAGTGACAGTTCCTGAGCCCAGGGCTGTGTAAACTGCTCAGGAACACTGAGCCCCACTTATATTTACTCATTAGGATATAAACAGAACAATTGGCATTTCAAGGTGATTGCACCCCTGAATACCAGCCATGCTTGGGTTCGTACCTCTCAGTGCTGCTCAGGTGGATGAGGTTCACCTGCTGATGGAAGGACTGCCATGATCAGGCCTGGAACAGAGATGCTCACTGAAGCCCATGCAGTGTGGCATTTTCGAGGAACAGGACCTTGTAGGTCTTAGAACTCCACAGCCTCCAGTCCAGGAGGCCAAGAAGAATCCAGAAAGTTCCCTGGGCCCTTGTCTTCCAGGCCCCCTATGCTGCAGGCTTTCCAGGGAGGCTCCTGTAGGTGTCTTATGTGCTGTTCACTAAATTTCTCCTTCAGCTCACTGCAGCTCCTACCTGAGAAGTGAAAACTTCTCAACAGTCACTGAAGGAGTATCAAACAGGACCTTGCAGGGGAGCCGAGACACAACACACACACACACACACACACACACAAAACACACACACACATTCCTTCCCTTGTCTTCTCCCTAGTCAAGAGTTGAAATTCTCCCAAGGAATGCATTCAACAGTCTTGGTTGTGGGTTTCTCAAATTCTCCCAAGGAATGCATTCAACAGTCTTGGTTGTGGGTTTCTCAAGTAGTGTCTTTTTGCTAAATTTTAATAATGTCCAGCTAGGTTAAAGACCATGTTGGTGCCAGTTGTAGGGTTATGCAGTCCTGCATGTGCTCTACCAAAAGGCACAGCCACTTGGGGAGGCAGATCACTGGAAGTCAACCAAGCTTACCTAACTTGGTCACTGGGTGGGTGTCAGGCCCTAGGAAAACTGCAGGACACTGCTCAAAGATGGGAAAGCACACTCTGAGGTATGGAACAGCTGGAGCTGGTTGGGGGCCATCTGGTTCTCAGGTTCTTAGTCACTCATCAACCACTGGGAACTGTGGAAGTGCTGAGGGTGAAGAGGGAATCCACAGGCTGGATCTAGCCCAGAGCCTGGAGAGAGGACGATGGGGAGTTCTCTGTCTGGTCCTATAGTGGAGGGAGTCCTTGGCTCAGTGGGTGTCAGGCTTGATTGTGGCTATGGCTGAGAGTACAGAGAGGCATTCTACAGGAGACTAGATGGTGGTTGTGGAGGCGAAGACCTCAATGACTCCCTATGGCCAATCCCGATGAAAAGAGACAGTCCATGGTTTTAAGGCATTTATTGTTGTGGCAGAAAGTGGATGAGTAAAAACATACCCCATTTCTCAGGATGGGCATGAAGTTAAATACCTTTAGTAGGGAGAAATATCTGGGAAGGAATGCATATTGGCAAAGCCCTCCAGGCCTTAGGTACCTCATTAAAATGGAGATCTGACTTGAGTCTACATGACCACAGGTCACATCCTCTACATGTGGAGGGGACTGGGGCATTGCCCTTACTTGACTGATATATCACAAATCTATGAGGGACTGTGGCTAGTGACAGGGACCTTGGGCCTGGGAACAGGTGAAGCACCTACCATTTCTTTAAGGTCTCCAGGATTTTGAGCCTAACTCAACCGGGAACCAAGCTACCTTTCATGTCCCACACTTGTTGAGAAGGGCTGACACTCCAAAGACCTCCTGAGGGTTCAGACAGGGCATCCAGTCATTCTCATGAGTAGATAGTGGACAAGAAGGAGAGCTCTGTGCCTCACCTGGCATTCCTATCCAGAACTGTCTATTTTCTGTACTTTTCGCACATTGTCAAAATTAAAATTTTACCTTGTATACAGAGTGAGTTCTAGGACAGCCAAGGTTATACAGAGAAACACTGTCTTGAAAAAAAAATACATATATATAAAATGAAATTTCTTTGTATGTAGTTTTGATAATCACTATGAAATCCCACAGACAAGCTGCATCTGAAAGGTACTAAATAGGGTAAAGCAACAAAATTTCACTCACCTCTCCAGATGGGGGCGTGGGCATGAACAGATTAAATGTGAGCACCAGATGAAGGAAATGTTATAATCAATATGTGTGGGAAGGACAGCAATCCTTGCTAGTGGGGCTGCAGGAATGGTTTAGCAGTTAAGAAGGCTTATTGCTCTTTCAGAGGATTGTCCATCAGCACCCACATAATGGCTAACAACTTCCTGAAACTCTAATTTCAGAGGTTCTCACACTTTTTCTAGCTTCCATGTGCAGCAGGCACACATATGACCCACACACGCACACGTGAACACACACACACTTTTTGGTGCGTTGCTTGGATTTTTTTTGTACTATGAATGCTAGTCAAGAGGAAGAAAGATTTCAGGTGAGCTCAAATTCAAATCTTCCAATTCTTGTGTCTCAAATGCATGGTAGTTGTAGCAATTGGAACTTACTTTCAATGTATAGAATGCAACTAAGCACGACAGTGATAGCCTAGGATACTTTGGAAGACTCTTGGATGTCCTGTCCACAGCAAACAACTCGAAAGGAGATTTTTTTTGTTATTTATTTATTTATTTTTTAATGTCTGACACTGGAGTTTTGCCAGATAGACTATAGCTCTTGAGAGAACATAATCTCCTCAAGTGGCATTGATACTCTCTATATACATACATGCATGATGTGTAAATTTAAGTAAACATAAGTTAATATGATTCCTTACTTGTGGTGGTTGGAAAGAAAATGACCCACATAGGCCCACGGGGAGTGGAAGTATTTGGTGTGGTCTTATTGGAGGAAGTGGTTAATGGAGGCAGGCTTTGAAGTTTCAGATGCTCAGACTACACCCAATGTGCTAATCACTTCCTCTAGGCTGAGAATCCAGATGTAGAACTCTTAGCCACCTATCCACAAACATGTCGGCCTGCATATTCCCATGTTTCCCAACGTGATGACAATCGGCTAAACCTCTAAATTGTAAGCCAACTCCATTGAAATGTTTTTCTTTATAGAGGCTACTATGGCCATGGTGTCTCTTCACAGCAATAGAAACCCTAATTGAGATACTGGATTTTCAAACCTCCTTAGTGTTACTTATTCCTCCTCACTCATCTTGCCATATATATTGACCTCAATCCCTCCAAAATTACACCTCCATTTTCCCATTCAGATCACATATATCCTGCTATCCTTCTCTCAAATGTCCCTCCCCCACTCTACCAGGCATGACCATAGCCTCTTTTTACTTTCCCTGCTTCTGCAGTTATTCCAGGTTATGGATTCCCACCTGAAAATTTGGAACTTGGAACCACAGTTAGAAACTAGAAATCATAGAAACACAAGAAAGACCACAAATGCCCAAAATAATGTAGAGTAAAAAGAATAATTCTGGTGTGTCACAGTGCACATCTTCTGATTATAGCATAAAGACATTTTGAAATGACAGCATGGGAATGACACAATATCAAAGAGATGTAGACCACTGCGGTAGAGTAAAGGATGAATAGGTAAATGCGCACAATCTCAGCCTTCTGATTCCTTACAAGTGTGGGCAGAATGCTTTGAGGAAAAAAGTCCCCTTAACAAGTACTTCTGGAAAAAGTATAAATCAACATGTAAAAAATGTATTAGAGATTATTTCTTGTCTTGTGTAAATGGCAATTCAGAATAAATCACAGACCTTCATATGAAGCCCCAAATTCTGAGACCACAGGATAGAAATATAGAGAAAACATTTCAAGAGGTAGACATGGACAAAAGTATTCTGCACAGAGCACTTCTGTACCAAATTAAAAGGGCCATTGCTCAGATCTCTAAGCCTCTTTTCCAAGATCTACCTAAAACCAAAATATAAAAATATATATGTAAAGAAAATGGATGCTCACAGTCAGCTATTGGATGGAACACAGGGTCCCCAATGGAGGAGCTAGAGAAAATACCCAACGAGCTAAAGGGGTCTGCAACCCTATAGGTTGAACAACAATATGAACTAACCCCCAGAGCTCGTGTCTCTAGCTGCATATGTAGCAGAAGATGGACTAGTTGGCCATCATTGGGAAGAGAGTCCCCTAGGACTTACAATTTTTATATGTCCCAGTACAGGGGAATGCCAGGGCCAAGAAGTGGGAGTGGGTGGGTAGGGGAGCAGGGTGGGGGGAGGGTATAGGGAAATTTTGGGATAGCATTTGAAATGTAATAAAGAAAATATCTAATAAAAATTAAAAAAAGAAATGTCCAACTTACATAAAAGGAGTGCAGTAAAATGTACATAGTGAAATCTAGGATAACTTCTGAGTCAAATAAATTAATTTGGGAGGGTGGAGATGAAATTGCATATCAGAGATTAAGATCCTACATAATGCTTCCTTCTCCATCAAATAGTGATGATTTTTGCAAAATGAAGTTTTGCTGATATTCTATGTTCGCCAAGATATTAAGCATTGCCAAGCAAATGTCACAGGTTAGAAGAATTCAGCCAGACCTTGTCTGCTCCTCAGCCATCATGGGGAGTGAACCTGATACTTCATTGATTCACTTGCATATGTCAGTTTCCCTCAGAAGCACAAATGTTGGTCTCTTTTTGAATGATCAGGAACTGGTAATCCTGAAGACCTTCCCTGCTTACCTGAGATAGAAAGGTGTGTACCTGGGAACAGAATGTTGGATGTTCCACTGACAGATGTCCCAATCTTGAGCATCTGTCCCTGAGTTCAGGATCTGCTCTCATCACAGCTCTAGGGTAGCCTTTCCATGAGGCCATCTCAGTGCTTCATCCAGATACTGTGTCAAGGATTTTTAGAGAACTCACTTTTCTTCAGCTTCTGCTGTATCCTACCTTATGATGCTGGCTGCATCATTGTAGTTTAGAAAATTTATTCACATGATTGTGGTGGCTTTCTGTGCTACAATGTGATGATTGTTTTACCATATTGCATCATGCCATATTAACTGGGTTTAAAACACAACATTCTTTTTCTGAATCTACCCTGAGAATATCCAGAGCTTCATACATATACTATACATGAAAATAATGTGATGTTTGAAATGCAAAATGAAAAATATGTTTTTCAAATTATCAGTGACCTCAGAGAGGATTCAGAAAGCAGAATGAAAGAAAGGTTAATTTAGGATATAGGGCAGAAATCCAACAGGGCAGATAAAACATTCAATAAGAAAAATCAAAAATTTGAAGAAAAAAGAAACAAATAGAAATATTAGAAATGAGGAAAAATGAATAAACTCAAAAGCTGTAAAGAAATATTTTTTAAAATACCACATCAAAGATAACTAGCAGGGATTGAATTACAAATTGAGGACTATACTACACTAAGTAATATAAAAAATAAGCACACATTATACTACGTTATATTACATTATATTACATTACTTTCTGAAAACTGTTTCCTCTCCCTCTAAGCCACCCAGTCTATGATTGTTTCAATAAGTTTGATCCTCGGACATTCATGTGTTTGAATGCTTGGTCATAAGTAATGGAACTATTGGAGAGGTATGACCTTGTTGGAGAAAGTATGTTGTGATGTACTTTTGGTATTGGTATGCTCAAAATCTGCTCAGNGCTTAGTTGGCCATCATTGGGAAGAGAGGCCCCTTGGTCATGCAGACTTTATATGCCCCAGTACAGGGGAACGCCAGGGCCAAGATGTGGGAGTGGGTGGGTAGGGGAGCAGGGCCGGGAGGGGGGAGGGTATAGGGAACTTTCTGGATAACACTTGAAATGTAAATGAAGAAAATATCTAATAAAAGTTGGAAAAACAAACAAACAAACAAACAAACAAAAAAGTTGTGGGAATGGCCAACCAATGACTGGTCCAACTTGAGTACCACACCTTGAGTGGGAACCCATGCCTGACTCTGCCTGGATAGTCAGGAACCAGAAGGTAAATAACCCAATGTCCTAGCATAGAACCAAACATGAGTGGCACTGTACATATATACATCCATCCATTCATCCACCCATACATACATACAAGTCAAGAACTCTTTATGATCAAATTTGAAGAACTAAAAGTCACTGGTTAAGAGAATTAATATCCTGCACAGCATATAAGCACCATGAGAGCTCTGCACATGCTGTATGTACAATGTTATTGTGTCTTACACATACACATACACATACACATACACATACACATACACATACACTCTCTCACACACACACACATACAAACAAACACACATGGCTTTAGAGGTAGCTCTTAAGTCACATGACCCCTAAGGTTGAAGAAAATTAAAGTAAGAAAATGTGTCTGTACAGCAGCCCCTGGCAGTCTGGGTCTGACAGTAATTCTTCATTAAGACACGCACTGATCTGCAGAGGGACCAGAGCCTTCCCTTCTGAGTAGTGAAAGGCCCTGGGCTAAGATCCCAGGGTTTCTCTAGGCAAAAATAGGAGGACACTTCCTCCCCTCTCATGGAATCCACCTCAACTGATGGAAACACTGCGGCTGCCAGGGATCCATCCCACAATCAGTCACCAAACATAGACACTATACCATATGCCAGCAAGATGTTGCTGAAAGGGCCCGGATATAGCTGTCTCGGGGGAAAATATACCAATGCCTGGCAAACATGGAGGTGGAAGCTCACGGTCAGCTATTAGATGGAACACAGGGTTCCCAAGGAAGAAGGAGCTAGAGAAAGTACCCAAGGAGCTGAAGGGGTCTTCAACCCTCTAGATGGAAGAATAACCATGAACTAACTACTACCCCCTGGGCTCATGTCTCTAGCTGCATATATAGAAGAGGATGGCCTAGTTGGTCATCAGTGGGAAGAGAGGCCCCTTGGTTATGCAGACTTTATATGCCCCAATACAGGAAAACACCGGGGCCAAGGGGTGGGAGCGGATGGGTAGGGGAGCAGGGCCAGGAGGGGGGAGGGTATAGGGAACTTTCTGGATAACCCTTGAAATGTAAATGAAGAAAATATCTAATAAAAGTTGAAAAAAAATTTTTAAAAAAAGTGTCTACTGAATATTAGTTTTCAAACACTACTATTCCAGTGCATTCCTTCACACCAGGAAGTATATAGGCCCTGGGAAGAGAAAGGAAGTAGGGAAGTGTGAGGCTTGCGGGGCTGGGTGTGTGGATGCTTGAGTCTCCTCTGCTGCCTAACAGCAAGTTAGAACTAATGACTTCCTTTCCAAAACTGGTGTTAAAGACCCAGAAATGATATGTAGTCCATTGAGTGAATTACATGTAACCCTGCTCTAATTAATCTTAGCAATAACTGAACAACCTGATCAAGAGAAAGAACCATTTGACAGTGAACATATCAAAAAGAGCTAGCTACAAACAAGAGGAGAAATGAAGAACTTGGTCAGGAGCGGAGTTGACTCCTCTGCATAAAGTCTGCACTCAGAGCAAGAAGCAGACACAACCTCTAAAAATCCCCATTGCTTCTCTGCCCTGGATACCACACCATAAGACCAGCCACTGACTTTGGTCCTTGAGTATCTTTTACTCTACATGTTCCTGGGCTTTCTATGTTTGTTTGTTTGACGTAAAACATTTATTTTTATTAGACAGATTCATTTTACCTTCTGTATGTTTTATCTGCATATATGTATGTGTAGTATGTGTGCTTGATGTTCATGGAGGTGATGAGGAAGCATTGGATGCCCTGGAATTGGACATACATGTTTTTGAGCCACCATATTTGAAGCACATCGTTCATGTGCCAGGAATCAAACATGGTTCCTCTGAAGGAGCAACAATTACTCATAACCACTGAATCATTGCTCCAGCAATAATGTTATTGAACTTTGAAGTATTCAGAGAGTGAATATTTCAGTTTCAGAGAAGTTTTTGCCAATTCAGTTCCTTGGAGGAAAAGTTCCAGAAACCAAGAAACTCAGGTACTGAAGTTAAAAGCAGAAAGTTTCTATCTCAGCAAAAGATAGGACACCAGGGAGAACACAGACCTGACATATAGGATAGAGATATGCAAGAGGAGCCTGTTCCCTGGAGAAGCCAAACTCCTGCTGGTGACACCCTGGGAACAGTAAAATTTCTTGTGAGCCCAGAGCTCAAGGATTATAAATAGGGCCTGAATATGCTCTGAGGACACACCTGAGCCCTCCACAGACTCTGCAGGTGAGTGTCCCTTTATGTCACAGTGAATTGTAGTAGCCTTTCACATTGACAGAGACACTGTGAGGTAGGAATAGTTAGGGGAGGTGGTTGAAGAGAAAGTTTGGGTTCCTCTGTCACTGTGAAAGAGGAAGGTGACAAGATCCAGGAAGAAAGGAGTCTCTAATTTTCCACCTGCCATCCAAAATTATTTCCATGTCCATGAGGGAGCCAAGTGCAGCTGCCTCTGGTGCACTCACTGAGCCAGAGATGTTCATTACAGCTCAGGCAGGTACAGGAGACATACGTGGGCTGAAGTTTCATCTTGGGGTGAGGCAGCTTTTCTTCTTTGCAGCTTCTCCAGTTTGTGTGTTTGTCCTCACAGGAGGGAGAGGTTCTCCTCAACAGTGTCTTATATCAGGTGCCGTTCAGCTTTCTCACAATGGGGGACTTTGCTCTTCTTTTTTGTGGTTTTATTTTCCCTGAATTTCCTTATCTATACCTAAATGCAGCACAGTGCAATGATAGAGAATTGTGCAGGAAACTGACATGACACAAAATCCTGGAGCAATGGCTATTAGAGCAGGTTTAACACTGGGCAGACACTGTCCTCAGCACTATGTGCCTCTGCTCCACTGACTTCTCACAATACACCTGAATGGTACAAAGCACCTTCCCTACATTAGTGAGTCTTAAAGGGTCCAAGTAAAGTATTCTAAGTCCAGCACATAACAATTAGGATAGACAGCATTTAACAGACGTAATAACTTGGTGCAAAGCTTGAGCTTGTTGATTTTACAACTCTCTAGTTTACTGATTTCTCTCCCTCAAGTCTGGACCTTGTATCCTGCTTCTAATGTCCATTACTTACTTATGAAAGAATATGTTGACTTGATTAGTTTTAAGAAGGTTGCTCTTGTTATTTCTTATCTATTATGAGGGTTGAGAAAACATATATATATGTGTATATATACATACATATATACATACATTTATATTCATATATATGTATATAAATATTTCTTCCCACTTGTCCTTGGATAGACATGTGTGTGTATATGTGTGCGTGTGCATATGTGTGTATGTATGTGTATATGTGTATTGTTATAAGTCTTGCTATTTGCATGTCAGAGATCACAAAGTTACAACTAGAACATATCAAATTATAAACCGACAAATACAGAGATATTTTGATAGAAAGTGGAGCATTGTTGGTTAAGTTACATCAGGGATAACCTATGCTTTTTAGTAAAACTCTTAAAAGCTCACGACATTTCAAAAAGGAATAAGTGCTAAATCCTTACCAACTATGCCATGTGAAGAGAATGACTTCTCCAGAATACTGAGTGTTATCAATCCTCAGGAGAAGCCCAACTCAAATGTTTCTGCAAATTGCTTTGTCAGTTTATATCTGCAATTAAAGTGCAGTTTTAAAATTAACAGTTTCCTTGAGCAACCTATGATCTTTTGAACAGGCACTACACTAAGACTTACATAAAACATACAAACTGGTGTTTCTGAGGCCTGCTCAATGCCCAGTGCAGGAAGGAAGAAGATACACAGGCAGCAGAGCCTGCTGAGGGCAGGGATAAGGATAAGCTTAAGTGATAAAGCTCTAAGCAGGCTCTATGAGGCATGGGGAATGGGCAAAGATCAGCCCTGGATAATACAGCACATATTCCTGTGAAAATGTAAGCACCAAGGTCAACAAGTCTTTGGGAGTGTTTCAAAGTAATTCAGAACTGATGTTGATGTAGATGAGATGTTAAATTGTGAAGGACAAGTAGAACTAAAGGTTGTTGTGTGAAGTTCTATGTGTTTTATGAGGTGTGATACAAATGGAATAAGTCTCAGTTTCAAAGGCTCATTTTTACTGCAATAAACAAAGTGAAAAAAAATAAAGAAAAACAGAGAAACTAACATACCATTCATAAAGTGATTACACTCACAGTGTGAGAATTGGACATACATGTTTTTGAGCCACCATATTTGAAGCACATGGTTCATATGCCAGGAATCAAACATGGTTCCTCTTAAGGAGCAACAATTACTCATAACCACTGAATCATCTGTTGTCTGGCAGGCTGACAGATTTCTGACTAAAAATATCACTAGACAAAACCCATCTTAAAACAACTGGGAAGACATGCCTTTGTTAAGATTCTTTAAGAACAGTTTTGTTGGAGTTTTGTTAGGGGAAGTGTTCCCAGAAGAAATAGTAAAAACAGGATTAATAGAAGTCGAAAGGAAATCACTTTCACAATAATTCCACACGTGCATATTGGGAACACAAATTTAATCACAGTTAGTCCCACTTTGAGGCAATTAATCTAGATTTTCATACCCTGACTAAGTCATTAACCTGTGTATAATTTATGGTCAAGGGGCCTGAGAAGAGGAGATACCATGCCATCTCACCTGAGAACCTGGTCCACTTGACCAAGCACAACTTTCTGAGAAGCCACATGGTTTTTAAGAGTTCAACAACATTTGAGTGATGGTTGCATATGGGACAGAGAAGAGGATCAGGATGAAGTACAACACAATCCAGTAGCCTGAGATCACACTGGGTGACATGAGGGAAAAGGAAGGAGCCTGCCAGGCCAATGCTCAGGACTCTGTCAGTTTGAAAATGCCAAAGTGATGCCACGCATGAAGCTTTTGTCTGGGAAGAGCATGGTCCTGTGAACTTGAGGGATGAAGGATCATTGTGAAGGGCAGGAAACTATCAGGTTTGTGACTTGATTGTAGCCATCATCACTTTCATGGGGATGGAAAACAAACAAACAAACAAACAAACAAACAAACAAACCAGGAAAACAAAGACTGTGATCAGGCATCCTCAGAGAAAGAAACATATGTATTTACATCGCTGACACCATTATTTTCATCAGAATAGAGAAAATCTTACATGTGTTTCAGAGATTATTGCTAGTGTTATTCATAAAGTCAGAACATGAACTGGAATAATATTATCCATACAATAATCTTTCTTTCTCTTAGTGGACCTGGAATTATGGGAAATACCCTGATATTTGTGAGACATATATACATGCCTGCCTTGTGGATTGAGAAAAAGCCTATTGATCTTATTCTCATCCACTTGGCTTTTTCTAATATAATCATCATTTGTAGCACAGGCATTAAAGATATAGCCACAGTGTTCTATTTCAAAAACTTTCTAGGAGATACTGGTTGTAAAACTGTGGTTTTTCTGGCAAGGATGGCACGGGGCCTCTCCATCTGCACCACCTGTCTCCTCAGTGTGGTCCAGGCTATCACCATCAGTCCCAGAACTGCCCTTTGGACAAAGTTCAAACCACAAACAGCATGCCAAGTTCTTCCCTTTATCCTTGTCTTTTGGATTGTTAATGTTCTCATAAGCTCCAACCTGCTCTCCTACATCAAAGCAGGAAGTGGTTTGAACAGGTCTGTAGCTACAAAGTTCATTGGCCACTGTTATATGCTCCAATCAAGACAAATCATCAAGTGGTTTTTCCTCTCTCTCATGACTCTTCGTGATGTCATCTTTCAGCGTCTCATGGGCTGGAGCAGTGGGTCCATGGCTCTCCATCTGTATAACCATCACAAGCGTGTTCTCTACCTTTATAGCTCCAGGTCTGCAAACAACTCTGCTCCAGAAATCAGAGCTACATGGAGTGTTCTCACTCTTATGACCTGCTTCCTTTTCTTCTATTGGGTAGATTTTATTCTCTCCTTCTACACAGGTTTTTCAGTGACACATGATTCTAGTTTACTAAATATGAAAACATTTTTAGAGCTTGGTTATGCTAGTTTCAGCCCCTATGTTCTGATCAGCAGAGATGTTCGTGTTCCTAATGCCTTGCCTGCCCACTAAGAAGTACAAACATATAATCTTTATCTAATCTCTATGATCTAAAGGTATATGCATTATAAATTGCTTTTCCATAATGAATTTTAGATGTGGGGACATAATGTTTGCTATGCAGAATTGATTGTCCTGGCAGTCTGCATGCAACAGAAGCTGCACTTGAGGTAACTCAAGCCTCTAATTGCTGGGATTACAGCATTCCTCACCAAACTGTCATTTGCTTTATCATTCTATTGATCACAGTTAAATATTATAGTAAAAATTAAATATTATGGTAATAAAGTTTCTTTTCTAAAGCACTCTGGAACTGCACAATCTTAAGACCTATTGAGGGTTCCTAGACAGACTGAAAGTGAATTCTTACCAGCTTCCTATTCCATCATCTCTGTCATGTGATCTCTCCTTTTATGTGCACCGGGGAGAAGCTGGAGGTTAAACTTCTTTCAGAAATTACTATTGCATTTTTTCCAAAGACAGAGCATGAAAAAAAATTGTTAGATGGTGTCTTAGGGTAACAGCATTTAATTAGGGCTGGTTCAGAGGTTTAGTACATTATCTTCAAGGCAGGAATATGGTAGCATCCAGGCAAGCATGGTGCAGGCAGAGATGAGAGTCCTGACTTTATCTGAAGGCTGTTAGTGGAATACCAACTTCCATACACCTAGTGTGAATGTCTTAAGCCCACATCCACAGTAACACATCTATTCCAACAAGGTCACACCTCCGAAGAGTGCTACTCCCTGGGTCAAGCATCACAGGTGGAGATGAGGAAATGCACCTCATCTGAGGTGAGCTAATACTACAGAGTGAAGATGACAGTGAGAAAAGCCAGGCCACCACAGCACAGGACACCAACTATGTGACACTNGTGACCTTCAAAATATTTTCTACCCCCTCCCAGTACCCCCTCCCCAAACTTGTGGTTTTAGCCCTTAAAAATGCTAAGAAAATTAGAATCGGGGTCAGACTCCTCTATCCCTGTGTGGAATATGAGTCTCACCCTAGCTTGCTAGCTTGTTTCTTCTACTTAGAATAAACCTCCTGCTGTTTGCATCAAGTTCGGCTCTCCGCGGACTGGGTAATGGTCTCCCCACACGGGGGGTCTCTTCAACTGCTAGTACAAGAATCTCTGGCAAGGGCTGGAGAGATTGCTCAGTGGTTAAGAGCACTGACTGCTCTTCCAGAGGTCCTGAGTTCAATTCCCAGCAACAACATCCTGGCTCACAGCCATCTGTAATGGGATCTGATGCCCTCTTCTGGTGTGTCTGAAGACAGAAATAGTGTACTCTTAGATGTAAAATAATAAATAAATCTTTAAAAAAAAAAAGAATCTCCGGCAAATGTGCTCTCAAAAATGATGCTTTTTGCGTTCTGTGTACACTGATGCTGCAGCCCAGGGCTCACTGGCACACTGGTGGGTTAAAACAAAGATCTTAGATTGTAAACACCAGACCTTCCATCTCTCACTACCCGTCACACACTATGGCCTTTACTGCACATCTAGGTGATTGCTGGGTCTCCTTGCCCCACCTGAACACCCCACCCCATCTTTCCTGATGTTGTACAGGCGCACCCTGTTGAGCTGAGAATAAGGAGACCAAAGTAGTGAGGATGCAGAGGGGATCCACTTGCTGGAACCCCAGCAGCATGTCTGTGAGAAGGGGAAGGACACTGGGAGCCTAGAGACCTCTACAGCCTCATGCCCCAGAGGACCCCAAGATTCCAGAAATTTTCCTTATCCCAGGTCCTGAAGGCACTGCACTGTAGTCATCCCAAGGATGATTCTATTCCCAGGAAGCTAGCAAAGCAACTAAAGTAGGAGTAAGTAACTGTTGTCCACATGTATATTCCATCAATGTGCTTCCACAGTTACCATATCAGGGAAACACCCATCATTTCCTATTTGTCATGGGCTCTCCCATCAACCAAACACAGCAACAAGACTAGGCATAAACCCTTAGATCAAGGCTTAATGACATAACCCAGTAAAAGGAAAGGGGTCCCAAAAGCAGGCAAATGTGACAGAGACATCCTCACTCCCACTGTGTGGAGTACCACAAACATCCCAAATGAAACAACTACAGCATGTATGGAGAGGACCGAACATAGACCCGTGCCAGAACTATGACTGCTGCCTCAGTTTCTGTGAGCTCTTATTAGCCCTGCTTGATTCTGTGGGTCTATAGGTGTCTTTGATCCCTCTGGCTCCTACAATTCTTCCTCCTCTTTAAGCTGTTAGAAAAAGATGATATTAAATTTCAGGTAAATGAATGAAACAATAAAAATCATCCTGGGTGAGGTAGGCCAGGCCCAGAAATAAGAATATGATGTGTATTCAATTAAAAATGGATATTAGTTGTTAAGTAAAGGATAAAGTACAATCCACAGACCCAAAGATTCTAAGTAAAGAGGAATGCTCTAGTGGGGTACATTCATTTCACTGGAATGGGAAAAATTTGCACTTTTTAAATAGTACATCTGGCTAGCAAATGAAACTTCTAAGGCTGATGTACAATCTAAATATTAAGTAATCCTAATGACTTATAGATGGTCCTCTGTCAGAAGTGTCAACGATGAAGGAATGTAACTGTCAAGCAACCTCTCCTTCTGAGGTCAATTCTTTATCTCTGCATTAATCACTTTTTCATTCCACAAATAGTTATTAACATCTGCCTTGTGACAAGAAGCATTTCAGAGGCTCAGAATGCAGAACTGAATAAATACCAAAGATAATCTGCTTCCTGGAGCATTCATTTCTTCTAACTGTGTTCTCAGCAATTTTTAACCTCCTTATAATCACCTACTCAAGCACTTGTTAAGTTCTTCATGAACAGAAATACAGAGTAGCCACCCAAGGACAAGGAATGTGATAATAAGCCTGTGATCATGCTGTTTATTAATCTATTTCTGTGGAACACCTGACACAGGCTGACTGTAAAGAAAGGAGGTTTGTCTGCTCATTGGTTGGGGCATGTTCCTCAACACTGGCGATGTAAGGCCAGCATAAGTATATTAATTTAACTGGCATGAAACCCGAAAATATTCTGGACTGAGAAAAATATTTTGAACATTGGACATCAAGGAAGTAAAACAAACAAACAAACAAACAAACAAAGTCCATAATAACCCTCAAAATGATACACAGAAAAAGAAAGAGTTCTGGTGAGAATCAGTGGTTAAGAATATGCATTATTCTTGTGGAGAACCTGAGATTGGTTCCTAACAACATGTCAGATAGCCCCAAACCTCCTATAACTCAAGTTCTACGGACTCCAATGGTCTACTTCAGGCATAAACGACCACCCATTCCCATCCCCACCCCCACACCCTATATATACAAACACACATACAAACTCACACTTATAAAATAAGACAGAAATTCACCAACACCAGAGAGAGAAACATACACGGTGGACACATACACACACACACACACACACCCTGAACTATATAATATCTAACAAAAACCTCTATAATAGAGGCTGAATAAATGGTTAGTAGGTAAGAGCACTTGCTGGTCATGCAGAGGCTAAAGGTTTATTACCTAGAACCCATATAGTTGCTGACCATCATCTGTTATTCCACTTCCAGGGGATCCAAATCCAGTGTTCTGCCCCACAGACAATACACACATGTAGTGATTATACATGCATGCAGGCAAACACTACACACATAAAGCTGAATAATAAAATGAATTTTTCTCATTCTTATGGCTCTAAAAGAGTCATTTTAGGAATTTGTGGCCGTATCATGGGCTGTGTGGTGTTTCTGCTCCATGAATCCCACAGTATATCCTCTGTCTGCTGATGAACAATTTTCCCTACAGAACTCCACCAGAATGAAAAGTGCATGAAGAGCTCTTCTTTTGATATTTTCTTTTCTTTTATTGAACAACCTATTAAGAACACTACAAGCTTTAAACCATTTTAGTTTTTTCTTTTTGTCCATTTTAATTTCTTTATATTTCAAATATAAAGAAGTAATTTAGTAATTTCCTAACCAAAATAAAAAAGCAAGCAGGGGGGAGCACTTCTTGTTTGGCCCAAGATAATTATATTATAGTTTAAGTTCTATCTACCCTTATATATATAATGTACAACTAAGTTCCTCTGCACATAGATTCCATAACCAATAGAGGTTGTAGTAATCCTGCTTTCCTCAACAGCTACCCTTTCATATACAGAAGAGCGTCTTTAGCTTCTATGTTGTTTCAGCTGCACCTACATGTATGGAGACACCATCACACAGGGCACAGAGGGAGACAAGTGACCTCAAACTCATCTCCCTAATCAAGCCAGTGCTGCTTCTCAAGAACCTTGGCTCTGCCCCACATTTATTTACATTAGTTTGCATCCAGGGTAGCAAAGGCTTAGATTGAAAAATATATGAAATGACACATAAGTGTTAGAAGTGTCATTGAAGTTTCATAATAAGTAACGTTTGCTTTCAGAATAAGGTCAATGTTAGGGTGGCATTGATATTTCAAGTCCTATCTGATGTTTAATGTATTCAGTGTTGGAAATAATCAGTTACAGTAAAGAACTTCAGTAGAGACTGGCACAAGGGACTCTAAATTTGTCCTTGTCCATATCTGGGACTTCATCAGAAAGTAGAATCCCAAGGTGCTGAGCAACACTTATTTTACTCCTGTCTAATGAGGGAGCTGATAAAGAAAACCAAGGCCTGTGTGTCAGAAGCTGGTCCCCAGCCAGGCCACAGCTTGGAACTTTGAGACAGTGAAAAGAAGTCAGGAGATGTGGGAAGTTGGTTAGTTGTTCATTTTCTCATCTCACATCCTTCCTCTCAAAATAATTAAACACTAACTAATCTGGAAATCACTTCTGAACAAAACAGATACTGTAACTGTGGGAGAGGGGTAAGCAGTACTTCAGGAACAGAGGCCCTGCAGTGACCTTCCTTGCCCCTGACACTGTGACACCATGAAACCTGAAGTCTGAAGTACCTGATGACAGCCAAGAGCCCCACAGATCCAGATACTACAAATATGACCTGGCAAGTGTCACCTTCCCAGAGCTACTCCAGAGCCTGTCTGCAGCACAGAGGTCCAGGGGAGTCCATGGAGGTAAGATCTTAGATGCCCTCAGCTGTGTCATGCAAAGAGTCATTAAGGCCTCTCTGATTAAGCCAGGGAAGAGTTGAGAGGCTCCTGCACATTTCTTCTGACCCTGGCAAGGCTGGTCTCTGACTCCAGAGAGATCAAAGGATAGCACTGGAGATACATAAGAGGGACAGAAATGCTGAGGCATTGCTAACCATCCTTAGGCTGGATTCAGGACAGGGCTTTGGGTGAGTCTTTGCTTAAGGTTACCTCCTTCTGGTTTGTTTGTTTGTTTTTTAGTTTGTTTTTAAGGAGTCAGTAAGAAAGAGAAAATTTTCAGATGTCTATCGAAACTTGAGACACTGATGAAACACTCCCATAACGTCAGCGGTGAAGAGTCTGAGTTAATAAATGTTTTTCAATGGTTTATATAGAGAGACTCTTGTCTCAAAAATAAGGTGACAAAACCAAACCAAACTAAAATCAATGTTTAGGTCCAGGTTCGCTGGCACCGTGCCTCCAACGATGCCGCAAGTATTTATAAAGATTGTACTTTCCACTTTGGTGCACTTCCAGCCTTCAAATATTGGTGCATGTTTTCTTTTACAATAACTTTACAACTCCCAATGTGAAGGTTTTCCTTCTGTATCAATCCTTTAAAATCTATCAATTCTATCACATAATAGCCTACACACTCATATCAACTATACACATTGTATGTATAGCTGGAATGGAGAACTATAGAACACTAAGAGTTACAGTTGCCAGTACCATCTAGAATTCCGGCTATAAGGATCCAGGCTGTGAACTAGTACAACCTAAAATAACTCATCTGAACTTTATCCCAGCACTAAGTAGGAAAAAGTAACAAACTGAACGGAGCCAGTTCAGGGGTTCCCAGTGCAGGAGTTGGAGAAAGGACCCAAGGAGCTGAAGGGGTTTGCAGCCCCATAGGAGGAACAATATGAACTAACCAGTATCCCCAGAGCTCCCAGGGAGTAAACCCTCAACCAAATAAGACACATGGTGGGACTCACAGCTCTGCTGCATAACTAGCTGAGGATGGCCTAGTTGGTCATCAGTGGGAGAAGAGTCACTTGGTCCTGTGAAGATTCTATGCCCCAGTATAGGGGAATGTCAGGGCCAGGAAGAGGGAGGGTGGGTTGATGAGCAGGGAGAAGGGAGAGAGGATAGGGGGTTTTCACAGGGAAAACCAGGAAAGGGGATAACATTTGAAATCTAAATAAAGTATCTAATAAAAAACATTTTTTAAAAAAAGTAACAATCTGTTTTGTTTGTTTACTTGTTTTGTTTTTTAGAAAACCAGGGTGGATGTTTGTTACCTACCTCAGCCTTTTGAAGGGTAGACCTAAACAACAATCATCTATCTATCTAAACAGGAGTAATCCTGTCTTTTAATTTCCTAAGCAGTTCCCAAGATAATGTGGAAGGTGAGTCACCCCTCCCTCCTCTGACAGTCCACTTCAGTAGAAGGAATCACATATTCGAACATCAGAATCTGCTTTTAAACAAGATTTGAAGTTTGGAAAATGAAAGAGAGGACTAGAAAAGTGGGAATCTCAGGAAAGCAAGAATTAAACAGATTAATGTTACTATTCTCCATCAGAATCTGGAGAGAATTGATAGCAGAGGTTTTTACGAACTCTAATCTCTGACTGAACACTTAATTTTTATATTAAATATGTTAAAGCTGATGTGCTTGGTATTAATATTTGGAGCGTATCTCATTATGTGCAGATATTTAGGATGGTTTTCCAATTTCTAGGAAGCACTAAAACAAGAAATAATTTCTTCTTTGTCAGAGGAGCAGCTGAAAGACTGACATTTCCAGAGTGAGGAGGCTATCTGGACAGGAACCTGTAAACAAAGCTAGATTCTTGTACATCCCCCATGAGAGTATCAGGACATAGATATTTAAATAATCCTGTGAGTTTAGTAGGAAGGAGAGCAGGGAACAGAGGCACTCCAAGTTCTCAGAACACACATCAGGCACTTCGGTGCCTTCGTAGACCTGAGGAGAATAAAATCTTTTCCACGGGTTTCGAATGACATTTAGGGATTCTTTACTCTCACCTCGAGGGCTTGTAATTCTATTTGTAGGACGTCTCCAGATTCAAGACCTAAATGGACCCTGTCTACATCTTGTTTCGTCGTACGTACTGTTTGTTTGTCCAATCTCCTTTTCCAGGCTGCAAAGCCAAGTGTCACAACTGCTGTTAAAGTCCCCACAGAGGCAAATGCCAGGATGGCCTCTTAGATGTTAGAATCCCTGTTCACAGCAATAAGGTCCAAGTTACTGTGTTGCCTACAGCTGATACTGAGCAGTCATAACCCAAAATCTTCACTCATCTCATGGCAGCACCTAACATGTCATTAGTCCAGTTCTCCTGTTCACCTCATCATCATTCCTGGTCCAGAGGTGCTCCTTGCTCCCTTACATGTCCTGAGGTCACTCACTGGAATCACAGGTGCCCTGAAGTCCATCCACTGGGATCCCAGCTCTATGCTACCCTGTCTCCTAAGAAGCAATCTCAGGGTTCTGTTAGACACCCACCCTGGCTGCAACCAGGGTAATATGAATTTTTCAGCATATTTTTGATGATTCAACTTTAACTGCAGGACCCTATCTGAAAAAGTTATTTAATTTGACTTGACACTGAGTAATATGTTTAAAAAATAACTGGTGAACATTTATATGAGGAAAAATTACAGAATGGTCAGTTTAAAAATTTTTAAATATTATGATGTAGAAATTGAAGTTCTAAAGCTTTGAAGCCAAATGAAATGTGGAAATGTTTAAACTGGTCAAGATGCAAATAAGAAGGGGCCTTAGACTTTGGAAGTTGGATGAAAAATATGATGAAATAGAGTAAGAAACAGTGAGGAAAGTTTGGTTGAAGAAACTTGGAGTGCAATTCAGCTATGATGAGAGTTAACATGTATAATTCATGCACAGAGAGACACAGAAATAGACACACACACACACACACACACATACACACACACATGTCAATTTTGCTAGTGTAAAGGTAAAACATATCCCTTTTAAAATTTTAGATTTTGAATAACAGTTAACAAACTCGTCTTTGAAGGCACCCACAATATTCCAGAGTCTGTAGAACAAAGGTGGAGATTGAAGAACGTAATATGGAGCAGGACATGTGTCCGACTCTGCCTCTTGAACACCAGAAAATGGTACTATGCAGATGTACTGTTCATGTCTAGCATTACTATTGCTTTCTGGAAAGGTCTTTTCATCCTGGATACACATTTTTCTACCTGGGAAGTGAAATGGTTTTGAAGTTTATTGAGAAAATGGTTTTCCTCTTCATGATTCTGGTTGGCACTCTGGGGAACATGTCTGTTTCTTTGAATTATATGTTCAGTTGGTGGAGAAGTACTGGGAAGAAACCCATACACCTTATTCTCATCCACTTGGCTTTTACAAACATCATACTCCTTCTTGCAAAGGGATTGCCAANAAAAAAAAAAGAAAATTGTCTTAATTATGTTTTTTTAAATTGGTCTTTCTACTCCAATGACTGGAAGCATCCAAATGAATTTGGTAAATTTAACAATTTCATGGAAATTTAGTCATGTTAGTTCAAGAAATTCCACATCTTGACCTGACATTGTGCTTGCTAATATTAGTACCATAAGGTACACAGTAAAGTATCCTTTAATGTCCTTCTATAGGTTATATGTTTATGTTTAAATGTTTGTATACATGTATATATACATATACTTGTATATATATGAATATATATAATATATATAATATATAATATATACACACGTGTACATGTATGTATAAGCGACATGATGCTGGAGCTCTTAGATGTAAAACAGTAACAGTAAACACCTGCCCCACCTTGAATCTGAAAATCAACTTAGTCTCACAAAGATCAGTGACCCAGTTATTAACAAGGGTAACGATGAGTGAAGCCAGTGGAAACTTAAAAGTTGACGGCAGAACTCCTGAAACAACATAGTAACCATGAGAACCAGGATCTGAGTGATTTCATTTCAGTCCATGACCAGAGTTCTTTGCTGAAAGAGATTACTACAGATTCCATGTTCACAGATTTCCCTAATCCATGAAAATACACAGCAGCAAAATTTTCACCTTCATATAGTCTACCTTAGAAAACATCCACACATATAGAGCAAACCCAGCCTTCCCTTAGATGTCAGGCATCGAAAATCACACCTGGATGAGTATAGTCCACTGTTTCAAAGGTACACTCCAGACTACACCTACTATATAACTTAAGTTTGTTTCAACAAGAGACTGTTTTAGACATCTTTGGGTGGGTGAGTTTTAATTATTGAACTGTAACTGGAAAATGTATAGTTTAATATAATAATGAACCCTAAAATGACATTTAATACTAAAGCGCAGAATCAGTTTGGGGTTCAAATATAACCCAGGAAATATTTAAGTTGTGAAACAAAGACACATAAATTGGAAGAGACAAGGCAACCCTGAGAGTCATTTTGCTTACCGAAGGGAAAGACAGCAGGGAAAACTCAATCAATGTGGTCCAGTGAGATAGGTCAATAAGGAAAGCACTTGCTGCCTAGCCTGGCCACCTGATTTCCATTCTAGAACCACATGGTAGAAAATGAGAACCAATTCTTGAGAATTGTCCTCTAGCTTCCACCCACACACCATGACAAATCTGTATGCCTAGACATATAACACATATGCATATAAAATGATTATAATTTTAAACATTTAATATCAGAGACATAATAAAAGTTGAAACACCTCTAATGTTTGCTATACTGAAATACTTGAAGCAACATGTTCCTCAAGTGTTTCCATGTGTACCATGGGTAAGAGACACACATTTCCAAGTACATAGGATATAGGTAAGAATCTGAGTGATTTCATTTCTGTTTCACCAAATGATCCTGGTGCATTGATTTAGCCCCTGGCATTTAGAATTACAAAATGGAAATATGACAGAATGAAGTAAGAAAGGAAGAAACAAATTACATAGCACTTATGTAATGCTATAAATGACCCTTGTCAGGATAAACAAGGATTCAAATTATATGATATGTCTAAAATTGAAGCTCAAAGGATTTGACTATAGAACTTAGATATTTGTTCTATAATAGTAATGTGGGGGCTTGAATGAGAATGGCTCCTATGGGTTCATCTTTGAATGGTTAGTCATCAAAGAAAGAAAACAGGGAAGTTGTATTAGGAGTTGTGGCCTTGTTGGGGGACATATATCACCATGGGTAGACTTGGAGATTTCAATAGGCTACACGTGTCTCAGTCTCTCTCTCTCTCTCTCTCTCTCTCTCTCTCTCTCTCTCTCTCTCTCTCTCTCTCTCTCTCTCTCTCTCCCTCTCCCTCTCCCTTTCTCCAGACCAGGATATAACTCTTAGCTACCTTTATAGACCAATAGTTCTGATGATTTTGTACATAACAGACCTTAAGATTTAGCAGGAGATGTCTATATCTGATAAACACTTTTAGCAACTTTTAGAGTGGATGATTCCTTTGTAGACTGTTTTCAGGGGATGGTCAAGAAAAGCACATAAGTATTGGAGTAGGTAATTTTTAATATGATCCCACATGCAAGATGATAAAGAACAAAATGATCCACAACACCCCACTCAAGGTATATGTGCTGTCTGCAACCCTACCTAGTTAACCTGTATGTTACTTACTGCCAAGGTCAATTCAGAGTTGGAGACAAAGAAAATCACATGACTTTCCCTTGGAAGCAACCCTGTTTGGGCAAGTATTACCTCCTTGGATTGGCTACATTTTGTATTAGTTCAACGTGCTTTTTTAAAAAATATTTATTTATTATTATACATAAGTACACTGTAGCTGACTTCAGATGCACCAGAAAAGGGCGACAGCTCTCATTAAGGGTGGTTGTGAGTCACCATGTGGTTGCTGGAATTTGAACTCAGGACCTTTGGTAGAACAGTCAGTGTTCTTACCTGCTGAGTTATCTCACCAGCCCCTCAACATGCTTCTTAAGGAATCAATCTGTACAGAATTTTGAAGAGGATCTGGGAAGGGAGGCATCTAAGGTGATGCATGAATACCATGGCTTGTAAATTGAATGATATCATTCTGGGTTTGGATTTCTCATGGAAAAAAGTTTAGAAATGGAGGATATAAAGAACTAACTTCTGTGAAGACTGAGAAGACATAAGCATGGTGCTCATGTCCAATTGTTATCATCACAATCGACATGTCAGCAGAACCAAGAACAGAAGGTCCAAGAACAAAATTAGGCATCTGTAGCCAAGAAGTCTGTGCATTTACATAACACACTGTTGCTTTCCCTAAGGAAAACTCACAAGTATGAATTAGTCTTTCTCAAAACTCATGGGCGTGAACATCCTGATCTTTCTCAAAAGGATTTTCCTAATTGTGAGCATGAAGATAATTTGGAGTGACCTCATTCAGAGAATAATTTTCATTTCACTTACTGAATTGGAGTTTTAGGAAACATCATCTTATTTTTGAGACACTTTCATCATGGGTCCTGGGCACAAAAATACAGATTTTATTCTCATCCACTTGGCTTTTGTAAATACAATCATTGTTTATTGTAAAGGCGTCAGAACCACAGCCATGATTTTTTTATATTAGAAACTTCCTAGGTGATATTGGTTGTAAAACTATAATTTATCTAGAAAGGGTTGCCCGTGGCCTCTCCATCTGCACTACCTGTCTCCTCAGCATGGTCCAGGCTGTCACCATCAGTCCCAGGACCACACTGTGGAGAAAGCTTAATCCACAGACAGCATGGAATATTTTTGCAAAAATTCCTCTTTTGGTTATTTAACTCCCTGATAAGTTCCACTTTGCTTCACTATATCACAGCAGGCAGTAGCATGAACAGGTTTGAAATTGGAATGTTTACTGGGTATTGCTATATGCTGCCATCTAGGCACACAATTAAGTGGCTGTTCCTCTCCTTTATGGCTCTTCATGATGTCATTTTCCAGGGTCTCATGGGCTGCAGTAATAGGTCCATGGCTCTCCATCTGTATAAACATCACAAGCATGTCCTCTACCTTCACAGCTCTTGGTCTGCAAACAATTCTAGGCCAGAAATCTGAGCTACCCAGAGGGTTCTCGCTCTCATGACCTTTTATTGGGCAGATTTCATTTTCTCCTTATACACAGGCTCTACAGTGACAAGTGATTTTACAATACCAATTATGAAAGCATTGTTAGTACTTAGCTATGCTGGTCTCAGCCTTTTTGTCTTGAATATCTGGGTTGTCCATGTTCCTAGGGCCTGCTAGTTCCCCTGAGATAGAGAAAATATGTTTTTCCATCTAGTTATTCATGGTCAAATGCTACTGGGATGGCTTTGCCTTGCCTTTCTAATGTATCACAACAATAAATTGATTGATAAAATAGATTTTTTTCCAATATAGCTGGTACTAGGTACCTGAACACTGGTTCAGGCTCAGAAAGTAGACAGGGATGCTCACTATCGCACCATCCCATTTCTATCACAGAGTTTAGCTTGCTGCATCCTTCATAGGAAAGTGCAGGAGGACATTGGGACGGTTTGTATATTCTTGGAACAAAGAGTGGCACCATTTGGAGGGGTGTCCTTGTTAGAATAGGTGTGACCTGGTTGAAGTAGGTGTGTCACTGTGTGTATGGGCTTAATACTCTCACCCTAGGTGCCTGGAAGTCAGTCTTCCACTAGCAGCCTTTGGATGAAGATGTAGAACTCTCAGCTCTACCTGACTGGACGCTGCCATGCTCCCCCCTTGATGATAATGGACTGAACCCCTCTGAGCCTGTAAGCCAGCCCCAATTAAATGTTGTTTTTATAAGACTTGCCTTAGTCATGGTGTCTTTTCACAGCAGTAAAACCCTAACTAAGACAGACATGAAGTCACCTAGTGAGAATTTTATTTTTCTGCATGCCAGAGTTTTAGTCTTATAAGGACCCACAAACCTTTACTCTCTTCTTGTTCCTTCTACTGCTCTTCTACTTATTTGCAAAGCACTCACTACATGCCAGAGACTCTTTGAAACCAGTGAAGAAGAATACCAGGAAGCATCCTATATCTGAGGGTCTCTTACAAAGTGGACATGACCAGGGAGAGAAGCTAATTCACTGCCTGTAGTAAGTGCTTGGCATTTCAGGATACCAAGCATTAAAGAAAGGGTAAGAACATACACTGTATATGAATTTCACACACATTAAAGACATTGACATGTGGTTGTGATTGCTAAAGAAACTCTCATTTATGCTGGACCTGCATGTTGTTAGCATGTTGTTAGCCACTGGCCCTGTGCCTGGATGATAAGTTCTCAGATGGTTTGACTCGGTCACCCCAATTCAGAAATGTATAATATGACTTTCTACATCTGATCTGACTAAACAGCTATTTTGGCTTCTGTAACTTGTTTATGCAGAGACCTAAATATTGTTTTGAGTTACTTTACCCACTTATACTAGCAGCACAGACCATTGTTGCTTGCTTATGTAGAAACTGAAGGTCTACTTGTCTTTTTTACATGAAAATAAAAGCCTTTCCCATATCCCTCCCTCAGGACATGTTTGAAATTATGTTTTCAGGTTGATATCATCTTAATGAGTAATCAATAAATTTTTTAGTTACAATTGAGACCCCAGATTCATGACTGCTGGTCCAGGGTAGTTCCCAGAGAGAGCAAGTCCAAAGTGGACTTGATAAGTCCCCAGAAACATAGACTACAACTGGCCGAAATTTGTAAATTGAAAGCAAAAACAAATGTGTGTCTGAAGCGTGGACTGATTTGTGAGTTGTGTTCTGTTTTGGAGTCCCGACACTTGGAGAGACAAATGCAAGATCAGATACAATTGTATACCCGGTCTCTGGCACAAAATTGACACCTATTGTACTTCTGGTTTTGGTGTATGAATGAAGGTGGCTGCCACATGACTGAGTGCATCTGGTCTTCCATGATTATGCTCTTGCATGGTCTCTTTCTCTTGTTCTCTGTTGTCTGTTGTATTTATGTTTTCAAGTTTTGTTGCAGAGCTTGGAGTCAGACTGAGAACACAGTAAATTGCCCCTGAGCTGCATGCTGAAACACTTACAGGGGTTTCTCAAGGCAGACTGCTCCTCCTGGGTATTTCCACACTAGCTCTTCCCTGGGGCTCACTTTATCTCTGTCCCTTTCAGTGGCTTACTGGAGTCTGCCACAGCAGGCACTTCTCTAAGCCTGTTCATTTGGGATCCCTTTCCTTCATTCTGCTTCTGAATGATGTCTTTTTTCCTGCTTGCTTTATCTTCTAGCTGGTTCCTGTCTCTGACTATGAAGCTCCATCTGTGACCACCCAGCACCACTACACTGGGGCAATAGTTTAGGCTACTCTACTTTATTAAAAAGCTGGCTCTGAGCCGGGCATGGTGGTGCATGCCTTTAATCCCAGCACTCAGGAGGCAGAGGAGGCAGAGGCTGTAGGATTTCTGAGTTGGAAGCCAGCCTGGTCTACAAAATGAGTTCTAGGACAGCCAGGGCTATACAGAGAAACCCTGTCTCGAAAAACCAAAAAAAAAAAAAAAAAAAAAGCTGGCTCTGGAGCTTGGATATGAGACCCTCCTCCAGACCCAGGCATGTTTGTTTAAAATTTTCTTCCAAATCTTTATCTTGGATCAGAAAGCCATCTGACTCTAGGACAAAGAGAAGAAAACAACCCCCACCGAAAGGACACTATGTGCTTCAAAACAGAGAAAAGATAAGTTTTCTCTACCTTAAGATTTGTAAGTTTACTAAACAGAGATTAAAATTCTGTAAAGGGTTCCCAATGTAGGAGCTAGAGAGAGTACCCAAGAGCTGTAGGGGTCTGCAACCCTATAGATGGAACAACAATATGAACTAATCAGAACCCCCAGAGCTCATGTCTCTAGCTGCATATGTATTAGAAGTTGTCCTAGTTGGCCATTATAGGGGAAGAAAGGCCCTTGGTCTAACAATGTTTATATGCCCCAGTACAGGGGAATGCCAGGGACAAGTAGTGGGAGTGGGTGGGTAGGGGAGCAGGGTGGGGGGAGGGTATAGGGGACTTATGGGATAACACTTGAAATGTAAATGAAGAAATTATCTAATAATAAATAAATAAATAAATAAATAAATAAATAAATAAATATCTGTAAAGAAAACAGAATCAGGGGCTACCTTAGGCACAAACTCAGCTGATAGTCCCACTGTCCCCAGAGGACTCTCCACACCACAGGTGCCCTAGCATGCCCAGGATTTTAGGATCACTGGTGAGTTCAAAGCAACACCTGTTCCAAAACAACCATGAGCTTCCTGTTCCAACAGGAGCAGGGACACAGGAAACCCTCCTGACCAGCAGCTCAGGTTCCTTTCATTTAGTGCTGGTCTAACTTGGTTTCCAACACAGCTGACAACCCCACTGTCCCAAAGGAGGTACCACTTCCAGGTGCACTAACACGCCCAGGATCTTAGGATTCCAGGATTCCAGGATCCCAGGAGCTTGATCAAACCAGGATCTCAGGGTCTCAGAGAAAGCTTGACTGCCAAGAACTCTGACACACCCAGAATCTCAGATTCACATGATCCCAGAATCATAGGCTCACAGAGAAATCTGGACTCTGAGGAATTCTAAATCAACCAGGATTAAAGGAAGGAAAGGCTCCAATCAGATATATTGAGGGCAGCAAGCACTTGAGATAATCAGATGGCAGGAGGCAAGCCTAAGAATAGAAGCAACAGAAACCAAGGTTAATTGGCATCATCAGAACCAAACTCTCCCACCATAGTAAGTCCTGGATACACCATCACACCAGAAAAGCAAGATATGCAACTAAAGTCACTTTTCATGATGATGATTGAGGACTATAAGAAGGGCATAAATAACTCCCTTAAAGAAATACAGGAGAACACAGGTAAACAGGTAAAGAAGTAACACAAAAAGCCTTAAAGAATTACAGGAACACAATCAAACTGGTGAAGGAAATGAACAAAACCACCCTAGATCTAAAAATGAAAATAGAAGTAATAAAGAAATCACAAAGAGAGAACCCTACAGATAGAAAACCTAGGAAAGAGATCAGGAACCATAGATGTGAGCATCAGCAACAGAATACAAGAGATGGAAGAGAGAATCTCAGATGTAGAAGATTCCATAGAGAACGTGGACACAACAATCAAAGAAACTGCAAAATGCAAAAAGATCCTAACTCAAAACATCTAGGAAATCCAGAACACAATGAGAAGACCAAACCTACGGATAATAGGAGTAGATGAGAATGAAGATTTTCAACTTGAAGGGCCAGTAAATATCTTCAACAAAATTGTAGAAAAAACTTCCTTAACCCTAAGAAAACGATGCCTATAAACATACAAGAAGCCTACAGAACTCCAAATAGACTGGACCAGAAAAGAAATTCCTCCCGACACATAATAATCAAAACACCAAATGCACAGAACAAGGAAAGAATATTAAAAGCAATAAGGAAAAAAATTCAAGTAACATATAAAGGCAGACCTGTCAGAATTACACCTGACTTCTCACCAGAGACTATGAAAGCTGGAAGATCCTGGGCAAATGTCATACAGATCCTAAGAGAACAAATGGCTACTATACCCAACAAAACTCTCAATTGCCATAGATGGAGAAACCAAGGTATTCCATGGCAAAAACAAATTTACACAATATCTTTCCACAAATCCAGCCCTTCAAAGGATAATAAATGGAAAATTCCAACACAAGGAGTGAAATTATGCTCTAGAAGAAGCAAAAAAGTAATCTTTCAACAAACCTAAAAGAAGACAGCCACATGAACAAAATTCCAACTCTAACAGCAAAATAAGAGGAAACAACAGTTTCCTCATCAATGGACTCAATTCCCCAATAAAAAGACATAGACTAACAAACTGGTTACATAAACAGGACCCAACATTTTTGCTGCATACAAGAAACCCACCTCAGGGACAAAGACAGACAGTACCTCAGACTAACAGGCTGGAAGACAATTTTCCAAGCAAAAGGCCCCAAGAACCAAGCTGGAGTAGCCATTCTAATATTGAATAAAATCGACTTTTAACCTAAAGTTATCAAAAAAGACATGGAGGGGCACTTCATACTCATCAAAGGTAAAATCTTCCAAGAAGAACTCTCAATTCTGAACATCTATGCTCCAAATGCAAGGCTATCCACATTCACTAAAGAAACTTCAGTAAAGCTCAAAGCACACATTGTACCTCACACAATAATAGTGAGAGACTTCAACACCCCACTCTTATCAATGGACAGATCCTGGAAATAGAAACTAAACAGAGACACAGTGAAACTAATAGAAGTTGTGCAACAAATGGATTTAAGAGATATCTATAGAACATTTTATCCTAAAACAAAAGGATATAACTTATTCTCAGCACCTAATGGTACATTCTCAATAATTGACCATATAATTGGTCACAAAACAGGCCTCAACAGATACAGAAATATTGAAATAATACCATGCATTCTATCAGATCACCAAGGACTGAGGCTGATCTTCAATAACCATATAAAAGATATTGGGTACCAGGTCGCTCAGAGACCAGTCTGCACAGGTCAGCTCATGGAGCGCAAAGGGTGAGTGAGCATAAGGCTGAGCAGTGCACCTTTTGGGACACACCCAGCTTTGGGCTCTAGACATCCAGGCACCCTCCCTGCCTGAGGAGAGTTCTCTGCCAGGGAGGGCTTTCCCTGCTGGAACTTGTGAGAGAGCCATCTTGGGTCCCAGGATGCTCAGAGGCCAGTCTGCGCGCAGGTCAGCCCATGGACCACAAACAGTGAGTGAGCACACCTTTTGGGACACACCCAGCTTTGGGCTCTAGACATCCAGACACCCTCCCCGCCTGAGGAGAGTTCTCTGCCTGGGAGGGCTTTCCCTGCCAGAACTTGTGAGAGAGCCATCTTGGGTCCCAGGTTGCTTAGAGATCAGTGTGTTCAGGTCAGCTCACACACTACAAAAGGTCCCACAGAGACCAGTCTGTGCAGGTGAGTGTGCAGACTGCAGGGGTAACACATCTTCTAGGACGGCCCTATATAGGGCCTTCAACTTTACCCAAGAGGCAGGTCTGAACACCAAAACTCCCTGCACCTTCCCTGCAAGAGGAGAGCTCGCTTGCAGAGACTACTCTGACCAATGAGATTCAAGAGAGAGCTGGGCTCCCAGGACTGCTGACAGAGGCTAACAGAATCACAGGAGGGACAAGCTCCAAACAGAGACAACTATAACAACTAACTCCAGAGATTGCCAGATGGCGAAAGGCAAACGTAAGAATATTAATAACAGAAACCAAGACCACTCACCTTCATCAGAACCCAGCACTCCCACTTCAGCCAGTCCTGGATACCCCAACACACCCAAAAAGCAAGACTCGGATATAAAATCATATCTCATGGTGCTGGTAGAGGACATTAAGAAGGACATTAAGAAGGACATGAATAACTCACTTAAAGAAATTCAGGGGAACACTGCTAAAGAGGTAAAAGCCCTTAAAGAGGAAACACAAAAATCCTTTAAAGAACTACAGGAAAACACAACCAAACAGGTAATGGAATTGAACAAAACCATCCAGGACCTAAAAAGGGAAATTGAAATAATAAAGAAAACCCAAAGTGAGACAACTTTGGAGATAGAAACACTAGGAAAGAAATCAGGAACCATAGATGTGGGCATCAGCAACAGAATACAAGAGATGGAAGTGAGAATCTCAGGTGCACAACATTCCATAGAGAACATGGGTGCAACAATCAAAGATAATGCAAAATGCAAAAAGATCCTAACCCAAAACATCCAGGACACAATGAGAAGACCAAACCTACGGATAATAGGAGTAGATGAAAAAGAAGATTTTCAACTTAAAGGGCCAGCAAATATCTTCAACAAAATAATAGAAGAAAACTTCCCAAACCTAAAGAAAGAGATACCCATGAACATATAAGAAGCCTACAGAACACCAAATACACTGGACCAGAAAAGAAATTCCTCCCGACACATAATTATCAAAACAACATATGTACTAAATAAAGATAGAATATTAAAAGCAGTAAGGGAAAAAGGTCAAGTAACATATAAAGGCAGGCCTATCAGAATTACACCAGACTTCTCACCTGAGACTATGAAAGCCAGAAGATCCTGGACAGATGTTATACAGACCCTAAGAGAGCACAAATGCCAACCCAGGTTACTACATCCAGCAAAACCCTCAATTAACATAGATGGAGAAATCAAAGTATTCCATGATAAAACCAAATTCACACAATATCTTTCCACAAAACCAGCCCTTCAAAGGATAATAAAGGGAACCACCAAAACAAGGATGGAAACTACAACCTAGAAAAAACTAAAAAGTAATCCTTCAACAATTCTAAAAGAAGACAGCCACAAGAACAGAATCCCAACCTTAACAACAAAAATAACAGGAAGCAACAACTAATTTTCTTTAATTTCTCTTAACATCAATGGACTCAGTTTCCCAATTAAAAGACAGACTAATAGACTGGCTACACAAACAGGATCCAACATTTTGCTGCTTACAGGAAATGCACCTTAGGGAAAAAGACAGACACTACCTTAGGGTGAAAGGCTGGAAAACAGTTTTCCAAGCAAATGGTCCGAAGGAAAAAGCTGGGGTAGACATTCTAATATCGGATAAAATTGACTTTCAACCCAAAGTCATAAAAAAAGACAAGGAGGGGCACTTCTTACTTATCAAAGGTAAAATCAACCAAGATGAACTTTCAATTCTGAATATCTATGCTCCGAATACAAGGGCAGCCACATTCATTAAAGAAACTGTAGTAAAGCTCAAAGCACACATTGCACCTCATACAATAAATAATAGTGGGAGACTTCAACTCCCCACTCTCACCAATGGACAGATCCTGGAAACAGAAACTAAACAGAGACACATAGACACTAACAGAAGTCATGAAACAAATGGACTTAACAGATATCTACAGAACATTTTATTCTAAAACAAAAGGATATACCTTCTTCTCAGCACCACATGGTACCTCTTCCAAAATTAACCATATAATTGGCCACAAAACAGCCCTCAACAGATTCAAAAATATTGAAATTGTCCTTTGCATCCTATCAGATCACCATGGACTAAGGCTGCTATTCAATAACAACATAAGTAGCAGAACACCATCATTCACATGGAAACTGAACAACACTCTACTCAATGATACTTTGGTCAAGGAAGGAATAAAGAAAGAAATTAAAGACTTTCTAGAGTTTAATGAAAATGAAACCACAACATACCCAAACTTATGGGACACAATGAAAGCAGTCCTAAGAGGAAAACTCATTGCCATGAGTGCCTCCAAAAAGAAACTAGAGAGAGCATACACTAGTAACTTGACAGCACACTTAGAAGCTCTAGAACGAAAGGAAGCAAATTCACCCAAGAGGAGTAGACAGCAGGAAATAATCAAAATCAAGGCAGAAATCAACCAAGTAGAAACAAAAAGAACTATTCAAAGAATTAACCAAACCAGGAGCTGGTTCTTTGAGAAAATCAATAAGATAGATAAACCCTTAGCCAGACTCACTAGAGGGCACAGGGACAGTATCTTAATTAACAAAATCAGAAATAAAAAAGGAGACGTAACAATGGAACCTGAGGTAATCCAAAACATCATCAGATCCTACTACAAAAGGCTATACTCAACAAAGCTAGAAAACCTGGAGGAAATGGACAATTTCCTAGACAGATACCAGGTACCAAAGTTAAGCCAGGATCAGATTAATGATCTAAACAGGCCCATTTCTCCTAAAGAAATAGAAGCAGTCATCAATAGTCTCCCAACCAAAAAAAGCCCAGGACCAGGTGGGTTTAGCACAGAGTTCTATCAGACCTTCAAAGAAGACCTGATTCCAACTCTCCTCAAACTATTCCACAAAATAGAGACAGAAGGTACTCTACCCAATTCATTCTATGAAGCCACCATTACTCTGATATCTAAACCACACAAAGATCCAACAAAGAAAGAGAACTTCAGACCAATTTCCTTCATGAATATCGATGCAATAATACTCAATAAAATTCTTGCAAACCTCATTCAAGAACACATCAAAATGATCATCCATCATGACCAAGTAGGCTTCATCCCAGGAATGCAGGGATGGTTTAATATATGGAAATCCATCAATGTAATGCACTATATAAACAAACTCAAGGACAAAAACCACACAATCATCTCCTTAGATGCTGAGAAAGCATTTGACAAAATCCAACACCCTTTCCTGATAAAAGTCTTAGAAAGATCAGGAATTCAAGGCCCATACCTAAACATAATAAAAGCAATATACAGCAAACCAGTAGCCAACATCAAACTGAATGGAGAGAAGCTGGAAGCAATCCCATTAAAATCAGGGACTAGACAAGGCTGCCCACTTTCCCCCTACCTATTCAATATAGTACTTGGGTTCCTAGCCAGAGCAATTCAACAACAAAAGGAGATCAAGGGGATACAAATTGGAAAGGAAGACGTTAAACTATCACTATTTGCAGATGATATGATAGTATATATTCGGGACCCCAAAAATTCCACCAAAGAGCTCCTAAACCTGATAAACAGCTTCAATGCAGTAGTTAGATATAAAATTAACTCAAACAAATCAATGGCCTTTCTCTACACAAAGGATAAATGGGCTGAGAAAGAAATTAGGGAAACAACACCCTTCACAATAGTCACAAATACTATAAAATACCTTGGTGTGACTCTAACTAAGAAAGTGAAAGATCTTTATGACAAGAACTTCAAGTCTCTGAAGAAAGAAATTGAAGAATTTCTTAGAAGATGGAAAGATCTCCCATGCTCATGGATTGGCAGGATTAATATAGTCAAAATGCCTATCCTGCCGAAAGCCATCTTCAGATTCAACGCAATCCCCATCAAAATTCCAACTCAATTCTTCACTGAGATAGAAAGGGCAATTTGCAAATTCACCTGGAATAATAAAAAACCTAGGATAGTAAAAACTATTCTCAACAATAAAAGAACCTCTGGGGGAATCACCATGCCTGACATTAAGCTGTACTACAGAGCAATAGTGATAAAAACTGCATGGTACTGGTACAGCAACAGACAGATCAATGGAATAGAATTGAAGACCCAGAAATGAATCCACACACCTATGCTCACCTGATCTTTGACAAGGGAGCTAAAACCATCCAGTGGAAAAAGGACAGCATTTTCAACAAATGGTGCTGGCACAACTGGCAGTTATCATGTAGAAGAATGCTAATTGATCCATTCTTATCTCCTTGTACAAAGCTTAAGTCTAAGTGGATCAAAGACCTCTACATAAAACCAGAGACACTGAAATTTATAGGGGAGGAAGTGGGGAAAACCCTCGAAGATGTGGGCACAGGGGAAAAATTCCTAAACAGAACAGCAATGGCCTGTGCGGTAATATCAAGAATTGACAAATGGGACCTTCTAAAATTGCAAAGCTTCTGTAAGACAAAAGACACAGTCAGCAAGACAAAAAGGCCACCAAGAGATTGGGAAAGGATTTTTACCAATCCTAAATCTGATAGGGGACTAATATCCAACATCTACAAAGAGCTAAAGAAGCTGGATTCCAGAAAAATGAATAACCCCATTAAAAATGGGGTACAGAGCTTAACAACGAATTCTCAATTGAGGAATTCCAAATGGCTGAGAAACATCTGAAAAAATGTTCACCATCCTTAATCATCAGGGAAATGCAAATCAAAACAACACTGAGATTCCAGCTCACACCAATCAGAATGGCTAAGATCAAAAATTTAGGTGACAGCAGATGCTGGCAAGGATGTGGAGAAAGATGAACACTCCTCCATTGCTGGTGGGATTGCAAGATGTACAACCACTCTGGAAGTCAGTCTGGTGTTATCTCAGAAAATTGGACATAGTACTACCAGAGGATCCAGCAATACCTCTCCTGGGCATATACCCAGAAGATGTTCCAACTGGTAATAAGAACACATGCTCTACTATGTTCATAGCAGCCTTATTTATAATAGCCAGAAGCTGGAAAGAACCCAGATGTCCCTCAACAGAGGAATGGATACAGAAAATGTGGTACATTTACACAATGGAGTAGTATTCTGCTACTAAAAAATGAATTTATGAAACTCTTGGGCAAATGGATGAATCTGGAGGACATAATCCTTAGTGAGGTAACCCAATCACAAAAGTATTCATTGGATAGGCGATCATTGATAAATGGATATTAGCCCAGAAACTTAGAATACCCAAGATACAATTTGCAAAACACAAGAAAATCAAGAAGGAAGACCAGCGTGTGGATACTTCATTCCTCCCTTGAATAGGTAGCAAAATACCCATGAAAGGAGTTACAGAGACAATTTTTGAGCTAAGATGAAAGGATGGACCATACAGAGACTAACTCACCCGGATCCATCCCATAATCAGTCACTAAACTCAGACACTATTGCATAGAACTGCAAGTGTTTACTGAAGGGACCCAGATATAGCTTTCTCCCACAGAAGTGGATGCTCACAGTCATCCATAAGATGGAGCACGGGGCCCACATTGGAGAAGCTAGAGATAGAACCCCAGGAGCTGAAGGGGTCTGCAACCCTAGAAGAGGACCAACAATATGAACTAACCAGAACCCTTAGAACTCGTGTCTCTAGCTCCATATGTAGGAGAAGATGGCCTAGTTGGCCATCATTGGGAGGAGAGGCCCCTTGGTACTGCAATCTTTATATGCCCCAATACAGGGGAACGCCAAGGCCAAGAAGTGGGAGTTGGTGGGCAGGGGAACAGGGCGGAGGGAGGGGGAGGGAACTTCCGGGATAGCATTTGAAATGTAAATTAAGAAAATATCTAATAAAAAAATTGGAAAAAAAAAGAAACTAAGAATCAATCTTCCTTAAAAACTGGGAACCTCAAGCATGAATATATATTCAAAGTTCAAGTTACTAAAGAAAATGTGATGTTTACATAGTGGGATGTTTTTCAAGTGTTGAAAAAAAAAGGAAATTTATATGTAAAAAGATGGAGCTGGAAAAAATTATTTTGACTGAGATAACCCAGATGCTAAAAAAAATATATTACATGATTTCTCTTGTATATGGATATTAGTGCTTAAGCTTTCACTACATGTGCTATAATCTATATAACTGCAGGTGTCAGGTGCCTAGTGAGAGATAGAATGAGATTTACCAAGGAAAGGGAATTAGAATATAATATTATTAGAATGGAACAAAGGAGGGAGGTAGGAATAAACAGAGAGAATGTAGAGAGGGATAACTAACACTAAAATCATTTTGAAAAGCCATATAGAATTCTATTACTACACAAGGTTCCTAAAATTCACATGTACATGAAAGGAAGTGAGTTACCATGTGGTGGGGAAAACCAAGAATGGATAACATCTTGTTGAGTCATTGACCAAAGGTATCCTATGGACTTTCCTCCAAATGTTACAGGATGCTGCTAAGGCTATTGTTTTTATTCTGTAACTCAATGATAAGGCCCTTGCTGCGGGAGCCATGTATTTCATCGAAGAGGAGAAGTCAAGCTGGTTCCCAACTAGCAGCATCAAGACTCTGAGTTAGAATTCACAGTATTTAAAGGTAGCCTGCATGGGATGGCAAGCTGGTACAACCACTCTGGAAATCAGTCTGGCGGTTTCTCAGAAAACATAGTACTACCGAAAAATCCAGCAATACCTCTACTGGACATATACCCAGAAGATATTCCAACTGGTAACAAGGACACATTCATAGCAGCCTTATTTATTAAGGCCAGAAGCTGGAAAGAACCCAGATGTCCCTCAACAGAGGAATGGATACAGAAAATGTGGTACATTTACACAATGGAGTACTACTCAGCTATTAAAAACAATGAATTTATGAAATTCTTGAGCAAATGAATGTATCTGGAGGATATCATGCTGAGTGAGGTAACCCAATAACAAAAGAAGTCACTTAATATGCACTTACTGTTAAGCCGATATTAGCCCAGGAACCTAGAATACCCAAGATACAATTTCCAAAACACAAGAAAATCAAGAAAGTCCAACGCGTGGATACTTCATACCTCCCTAGGACAGGGATTAATATATACATGGAAGGAAGTACAGAGAAAAAGTGTGGAACTAAAATGAAAGGATGGACCATCCAGAGAGTGATCCACCCAGGTGGTCCATCACATAATCAGCCACCAAATGCAGACACTACTGCATATGTCAGCAGGACATTGCTGAAAGGACCCTGATATAGCTTTCTCCTGTGAGGCTTTGACAGTCCCTGACAAATACAGAAGTGGATGCTAACAATCATTTATAGGGCAGAACATAGGGTCCCCAACGTAGGAGCTAGAGAGAGAACCCAAGGGCTGTAGGGGTCTGCAACCCTATAGATGGAACAACAATATGAACTTATCAGAACCCCCAGAGCTCATGTCTCTAGCAGCATATGTATTAGAAGTTGGCCTTGTTGGCCATTATTGGGGAAGAAAGGCCCTTGGTCTAGCAATGTTTGTAAGCCCCAGTACAGGGGAATGCCAGGGCCAAGTAGTTGGGGTGGGTGGGTAGGGGAGCAGGGTGGGGGGAGGGTATAGGGAACTTTTGGGATAGCACTTGTAATATAAATGAAGAAATTATCTAATAAATAAATTTAAAAAAAAATAAATAAAGGTAGCCTGCAAATCACCAGAGAAGAAGCGTCCTAAATGGGATGTTTTCATCAACCCCCACCCTCAAGGCTCAGGGATCCACTCAGAAGAGTTAAGCATCAAGACTGGAAGACCCAGAAAAGGTGGACTGCTGTGAGGAGACCGTGTGTTCCAAATACAACAGGATTGATGCCCCAATGAACCAACAGAAATATAGCAGCACACAAACCTACACAACTTCAAGTTAGGCAGGGTCATAGCACTGAGAAAAGGAAGTGCACATGGGGTCCCATCACTGAACACAAACCTATTTGCACATAGTAACTGCTGGAAAGAGGACACTCACTTCTCACCAAACTCTAGGTCAGGTCCTATGTCCAGGAATAATTATCTAACACAATGTGGACTGCATGGTTTATTTTGGTTTTTTGTTTTATGAGCTTTTGTTTTGTTTTGTTTGAGCTTTTACCCCACTTTGATTTATTATTTGATTCCATTGAATTTCTTTTCTTTTTTTTTCTGGTTTTAAACTTTGGGGGTTTTCTTCAGGGGAGAAGATAACACAAAAGAGAAAACAAAATAAGTTGCATAGGGAGGATTGTAAGGTGATGAGAGAAGGAAAGAATTTTATCAAAATACATTGTACAAAAGTTTTTAAGAAAAGTAAATAGCATCAGAAGAGAAAATCCTCAGGACCAACTGTAAAGCATAGAACAGGCATTCAGAGTTGTGCTGAGAGCACAGCAGATCCAGTCTCCCATTCACTGTGTCCCAAGCATTGCACTGAAGACAGCTCTTGGCTGTACACTCAATGACCTATTATTACTACTAAATAATATGCTTGAAAATTATTCAGAAAGTGATCACTTTGGATTATGAAAGCAGTCCTATATTTGGGGGTACATGGAGGGAAAGAGGCAAGAGTCCAGTTAAGTCCAAAGGGTCAGCTCCCCATAGGCACTGTTCCCCACTTTTTTCCTTACTCATAGTCACTGCAATTAAGATGAAAAAGTTTCTGGGCTCAGCAAATGACAGAGCACCAGGGAGAAGGCAGAGTTGGCCTCAGGGATGGAGACAGAAGAGTCTTTTCCCCTGATGAAGTCAAACCTCTGGTGGTGACATCTTGACACCTTGCTTGAACACAAGGACTTGAGGTTGATAAACAGAGCCCGGCTGTGCTGTGAGGACACCCACCCTGAGCCCTGCACTGACTGCACAGGTGAGTGTGGCCATGTCATGGGCATGGGGCTGTGTTTGTCCTTGATAGAAATCTGTGGAAGGCTGATGTGTGGGAGAGAAGAATGTGGCTTCCTTTTCACTCTGAGAGGGGACAGAGGCAGGATTCAGGGAGAAGATGGTCTATCATTTCCTAAGTACAATCCAGAATTGTCTCATGTCCACAGGGAAAGTGTGTGTGGTTACTGGGCATGAGCTGTTCTTACACAGGACAGGCAGGGGTAGGAGACATAGACACCTGCAGTGCAGTCTGAAATAGGAAGCTCTTGCTGCCACAGCTCCAGCACATTCTGTTATTTGCCTCCAATGACTTAGTACTTTGATCTGGGCAAATTTCTGTTGACTTCAGTCCTTTGTGGATAGAATAGTCTTTCTTTCTTTATCATGATTTCATTTATTGTGAATTTCTTCTTTCATAAACCTAATGTAAACCATGGGGTATGAGAATTGTGGATAAAACAGCCACAAGGTTACATAATTTTGAAGGGAATTGCAGTAAATCTGTAGATTGTTTTGGTAAGACGGCCATTTTCACTATGTTAATTCTACTGAGCTATGAGCATGGGTGATCTATCTATAATCTGATATCTTCTTTAATTTCTTTCTTCAGAGACTTTTTGTCATACAGATCTTTTACTTGCTTGGTTAGGGTTACACCAAGATATTTTATTATTATTTGCAGTTATTGTAAGTGGTTTTATTTTCCTAATTTCTTTCTCTGCCTATTTATCATTTGTATTAATGATAGATACTGATTTCATTGACTTAATTTTATTTTCAGCCAATTTGCTAAAGTTGCTTTCAGCTATAGGAGTTTTCTGGCTGAGTTTTGAGGCTCTCTTATGTACACTATCATATCATCTATGAATAGTGATACAGCCACTTCTTCCTTTCCAATTTGTATTTTCTGGATCTCCCTTTGTTGTCTTAGAACTTCAAGTACTATGTTGAAGAGAGTGGGCAACCTTGTCTTGTACCTGATTAAAATGGGTTGCTTTATGTTTCTCTCCATTTAATTTGAAGTTGGCTATTAGTTTGCTGTATATTGTTTTTCTTATATTTGTGTGTGCGCCTTGAATCCCTGATCTTTCCAAGACTTTTAACATGAATGGGTGTTAAATTTTGTCAAAGGCTTTTTGAGTATCTAATGAGATGATGATCATGTGATTTTTAAAATTTTATTTATATAGTGCATTACATTGATGGGTTTTCATATATTGATCCACCTTTGCATCCCTAAGATGAACCCTACTTGATTGTGGTGAATGGAGTTTCTGATGGGTTCTTGGATTTAGTTTGCCAGAATTTTATTCATTATTTTTCTGTAGATTTTCATAAGTGAAATTGGTCTCAAGTTCTTTTGTTGAGTCTTTGTGTGGTTTAGGTATCAAGGTGACTATGGCCTCATAGAATGAATTAGATAATGTTTCTTCTGCTTCTATTTTGTGTAATAGTTTGAGGGGTATTGGTGTTAGCTCTCCTTTGAAAGTCTGGTAGAATTCTATACTAAAGCCACCTGGCCCTGAGCTTTTGTGTTGGTAGGAAGACTCTTAAAGACTGCTTCTATTTCCTTGGGTGTTATGAAACTGTTCATATAGATTACTTGATCTTGATTTAACTCTGGTCTGTGATATCTGTCTAGAAATTCATCCAGTTCACGTTTTGTTTAGATTTTCTAGTTTTTTGGAGAACAAGCTTTTGAAATAAGACCTACTGATTTTTTGAATTCCCTGTTTTTAATTTGATGTATTCCTTCTCATTTCTGATTTTGTGAATTTGGGTACTGTCTCAGTGCCTTTTAGTTTAGCTTGGTTGAACGTTAGTTTACCCTGTTCATTTTCTCAAATAACTAGCTCTTGGTTTTGTTGAATTTTTGTATTGACCTTTTTGGTTTTAATTGATTTATTTCATCCCAGAGTTTGACTATTTCCTGCCATCTACTCCTCTTGTGTTTCTTTTTGTTCTAGAGCTTTCAGTTGTGCTGTTAAGTCGCTAATACAAATTTTCTCCAATTTCTTTATGAAGGTACATAGCGCTATGAAATTTCCATTTAACAATGCTTTCACTGTGTCCCATAAGTTTGGGTATGCTGTGTCTTTATTTTCAGTGAATTCTAGGAAGTCCTTAATTGCTTTCCATTTTTCTTCCCTGACCAAAGGATCATTGCATAGCGAGTTGTTCAGTTTCCATGGGTCTGTGGGCTTTCTGTTGTTTCTGTTGTTGTGGAAGTCCAGCCTTTATCCATGGTAATCTGATACAATGCAAGGGCTTATTTCAATCTTCTTGTGTCTGTTGAGGTTTGCTTTGTGCCTGATTATATGGTCAATTTTGGAGAAGGTTCTGTGAGGTTCTGAGAAGAAGGTATATTCTTTTGTTTTTGTTCTGTAAATATCTGATAAATCCATTTGGTTCATAACATCTGTTAGTTTCTTTGTTTAGTTTCTCTATTGATGATCTGTCCATTGGTGAGAGTGGGGAATTGAATCCTCCACTATGATTGTGTGGGAATCAATGTGTGATTTGAACAACAGATGTGGGCTCTGTCCTGCCCTGTGGGAGCTCTATCTCCCTTCACTGGAATAGGTATGACTACCCTACCACACTCCCTTCTCCCCAACCCCAAACCCTGCCTGTCTCCCAGGATGACTATTCTAACAAGGGAAGTGTGCAACCTTCTGCCCCCTGCCCAATCCGCGACACCAGCTGAGAATCCACAGAGCTTAGCAGAGGTAGACTCTGTTCTGCCCTGTTCTGCCCAGAAAGCCCCATCTCCTTTATGGTCTGTACTTCCACCTGCACTCACCTAACTGTTTTTAAGCCAGTTTATGTACAGTTCCTTTATTGTAAATCTCACCTTTCCATAAAAGAGCACAATCCCTTGGATCACATTCTATTATGTACCATTTTGTTCTGGTGACAAGAACTAACCCTGTAGGCTCATGCATTTTCATACTTCATCCCCAGTTTGTGGGGTTATTTTGTTGGGGGAGGTCCTGGGAACTTTAGAATGTGTAGACTATCCCTAGAGAAAATACTTCACTGGAATATGACTTTCAAGTTTTACAGCCTCAATCAATTTCCTGTTCTCTCTCTCTCTCTCTCTCTCTCTCTCTCTCTCTCTCCTTTCTGTCTGGAAATGAAATGTGATTATTCTGCTTCCAGCTCTTTCTACATGCCTCCTCAGACCTTTGGTACTATAAGCTTAAATAAGACCTTTTATTTCCCAATTACTTTTTAATCAGTGTATTTTATCACTATATCAGAAAAGTGACTACTATGCTTTATTCTACAAAAACTTATAAAATATCCCATTACTATTTCTTTAAATGCTTGAATTCATATCTCGTTTCATACCTGAAAACTCTTTTTTTTTTATTTTCCATTATGACAGCTTTTAATGTTTATCTTGGTATATATTAGTCATTTAAGTGGACTTTATGGATATTTGATCACAGTATACAATATTGGCATAATGGTTATAGAGTAGTAATTAGATACCTTCCTATTGGATATGAGCCCTTAAATCTAGTTCAAAATTCCTTGTTTGAAAACACTCAATCCCTAAGAGGGGATCCATTGCTATTGTTTGCTAATGTGGACAAACTGTCTTCTTCTTCTTCTTCTTCTTCTTCTTCTTCTTCTTCTTCTTCTTCTTCTTCTTCTTCTTCTTCTTCTTCTTCTTCTCCTTCTCCTTCTCCTTCTCCTTCTCCTTCTCCTTCTCCTTCTCCTTCTCCTTCTCCTTCTCCTTCTCCTTCTCCTTCTCCTCCTTCTCCTTCTCCTTCTCCTTCTCCTTCTCCTTCTCCTTCTCCTTCTCCTTCTCCTTCTTCTTCTTCTTCTTCTTCTTCTTCTTCTTCTTCTTCTTCTTCTTCTTCTTCAAAAAAGCAAATAAAAAAAGAAAATTGATCTTTAAAACATTCTGGGCACTTCATTAGGTATTATGTATGCTAGTTCTTTGACTCTCTAAAATATACATGTATTGTATAAAACAATTTATATACAAAAATAGTTTTTAAAGAAGTGAAATAAATAATATGCTCAAAGTGGTGAATATATGAATTGGGAAATCAAAAACTTTAATTCACAGTGGGTCACAAAGCATGTTCTGGTGAATCCTGACATTTCTGTCTAAAGCTCTAGTATTCTTTAAGCTTCTAGAATATTTATGACCTTCCACCATATCAGAACCCTAATTTAACTGGTTGAACACAAACTGAATTTATTTATTCTAACATAGTAGAAGTAAGAAGCTTGTGAAAACTAGTTAAAAATGGACATATGTGGACTGAAGAGCAGATTCAGGGGGTAAGAGCACTCACCACTTGTCTTAGTCAGGGTTTCTATTCCTGTACAAACATCATGATCAAGAAGAAAGTTGGGGAGGAAAGGGTTTATTCAGCTTACACTTCCATACTGCTGTTCATCACCAAAGGAAGTCAGGACTGGAACTCAAGCAGGTCAGAGAGCAGGAGCTGATGCAGAAGCCATGGAAGTTCTTTACTGACTTGCTTCCCCTGGCTTGCTCAGCCTGCTCTCTTATAGAACCCAAGACTACCAGCCCAGAGATGGTCCCACCCACAAGGGGCCTTACCCCTTGATCACAAATTGAGAAAATGCTTTACAGTTGGATCTCATGGAGGCATTTCCTCAACTGAAGCTCCTTTCTTTGTGATAACTCTAGCTGTGTCAAGTTGACACACAACTAGCCAGTACACGGCTCTTGAAGAATTCCTAGATTCAAATACCAGTACCCACATGGCAGCTAACAAACATGTGCAACTCCAGTTTCAGGGATCCAAGGCCTTTCTCTGGTCTCTGGTGGGACCAGGCACACAAGTGGTACCCAGACATATATGCAAACAAAACACACAAACACAAAAATGACTAACATTAAAAAGAAAATATAAATCTCTCTCTAATAGGTCCTGAATAGATGAAAATGTATAATTTTTGTCATCCAGGAGTGAGGCTTTTCAGGAAAGAAATGCAGCTTCCTCATTTCAATATGTATTATTGACATCTCAAAAAAATCTTTAAAAATACAAGATAACTGATGTACTAACGCATCTGTCAGGTCTTCTCAGCATAGAGTTGATAGAAGCCAGCTAACAGACAACACAGTCCTGAGGTTCAGGGAAATTGTAGGACATACATGTGTGACATGTGGGCAGCACTGAGTTATAAAGAATCATAGCTGGAAATCAGATTACAAAGAGGACATTACATGTACCATTGTCACATTGCACATACCCTTGTCACAGGGTAAGTTCCAGTGTTTCAGAGGCTTAAGATAAGCTGAAAATAATTCACAGATAAATTTGATAAACAGCATCAAATTCTAAAGTGAGGAAGACAAGTATGAATAAGAACCCCCACATGAAATGATTTATAATTTGTAAAAATGGAAGCAAAACTAATACACTTATGTTTTATTCCTCATTTTAACTATAAACAGAAATAAAAGAAAATGGTTGTCATGTATAAATATACACAAATCAGGATTGCTTGTGCTTTTTAGGATGGATTTATTACTGAGTAATAAAATGAGTAGGATGGCTGAAACTTAGAAAACAAAATTATAGGATATTTTGGAGAGGACACCTTCAGTGCAGCATGTAGTATGAAGCCCTTACTCCCGCAGCTTCTGCACAATCTGTCTGATTTGCTTCCAAAGACTGAGTTCTGTGATCTGGTCTGTGTAACTTCTTGTTTGGAGTCCAAAATAACAAAGCTTAAGCTGAGAGCTATGACTTGATGATTCCTTGGCAGAGTGTTTTCAGGGGATGTAGGTAATTTTTAATATTATCCCACCGGCAAAATGATAGAGAACAAAAATGATTCATACCATCCCTCTGAAGTAAAGAATATGTACTGCCTGCTACCCTACCTAATTAATCTATGTGTTACTTATTGCCAAGGTCATTTCAGAGTTGGAGACAAAGAAAAGTCACATGACTTTCCCTGGAAAGGAACCACATTTGACCAAGTATTGTCCTTCTTTGGATTAGCTACAAGGGATAAGCCTGTACAGAACTGCGAAGAGAGTCTGTGAAAGAAGGCATCTAAGGCAATGCATAAATTTCATGGCTTGGAAACTGAACGAAATCGTCCTTTGGATTTTTCATGGAAAAACATTGAGAGATGAAGGATATAAAGAACTAGCTTCTGTGACGGCTTAGAAAGCATCAGCATGGTGCTCATGTCCAATTGACATCGTAATCACCATCTCCATGTCAGCGGAACCAAGAACAGAAGGTCCCAGAACAAAAATCAGGCATCTGTAAGCAAAGAACACTGTGCATTTGCATAATACACTCTTGCTTTCACTATAGAACACCTACAGGCATGAACCATGCCATGTTTACTTCCTTGTGTTTCTCAAAAAGGTTTTCCTAGTTCTTGTTGTTGTCCGAACCGCTGGTGGTCCGGCCAGAATCAGTCTGGGTTCCCTAGAAGGCGGGCTGGGGACTAAATGGGAAAACTAGATGGGAGAGAAAAGAAGACATTGAGAGGAATCACTGATCAAGGCATGTCTGTTCTTTATTGAAAAATCTTTCTTGGTTAAAAGAGAGTGGAAGAGAGTAGTCCCTGCCATCCCATTCCCAGGGCCCCTGGCTCCATCTTGGTGAGCACGTAGAGCCACCTGGAGCCACCTGCAGGGGGCGTCTTCTTTCTGGGATATCCCAGCAGTTCCAGGCAGGCCCAGGAGGCAGCCTAAGAGGCATAGGAGGTGGGCAGCATAGCAAAAGGAACCTTCTAGCTGGAAGTGGCCTGGAAGCCTCGCCTTAGTGGGGGCAGGTCTGAATTCTGGAGGTTACATCTTGTGAGCATGAAGATAATTTGGAAGGACCTTATCCAAAGAGTAATTTTCATTTCACTTACTGGATTTGGAGTTTTAGGGAATATCATCTTATTTGTGAGACATGTATATACTTTCATCATGGGTCCTGAGAACAAAAATATAGATGTTATTCTAATCCACTTGGCTTTTGTAAACATAATCATTATTTATTGCATCGGAGTCAGAACCATAGCCATGATTTTTTATATTAGAAACTTCCTAGATGATGTTGGTTGTAAAACTATAATTTATCTAGAAAGGGTTGCCCGTGGCCTCTCCATCTGTACCACCTGTCTCCTCAGCGTGGTCCAGGCTGTCACTATCAGTCCCAGGACCACACTGTGGAGAAAGCTCAAACCACAGACAGCATGGCATGCTCTTGCCTTTCTCCTCCTCTTTTGGATCTTTAATTCCCTGGTAAGCTCCAACTTGCTGCACTATATCACAGCAGGCAGTAGCATGAACAGGTCTGATGTTGGGATGTTTATTGGGTATTGCTATATGCTGCCATCCAGGAACACAGTTAAGTGGCTCTACATCTCTCTCATGGCTCTTCGTGATGTCATTTTCCAGAGTCTCATGGGCTGGAGCAGTGGGTCTATGGCTCTCCATCTGTATAAGCATCACAAGCGTGTCCTCTACCTTCACAGTTCTAGGTCTGCAAACAATTCTAGGCCAGAAATCAGAGCTACCCAGAGGGTTCTCGCTCTCATGACCTGTTTCCTTATCTTTTATTTGGCAGATTTCATTTTCTCCTTATACACAGGTTCCACAGTGACAAATGATTTCACACTACCAGGTATGAAAGCGTTGTTAGTACTTAGCTATGCTGGTCTCAGCCCCTTTGTCCTGACTATCTGTGATGTCCATATTGCTAAGACCTGCTGTCTTCCCTGAGAAATAATATTTTTTTTCACATCAGGTCCATATGATCTAATCCTATATATACTGGAATGACTTGCCTTTCTAATGTATCACAACAATAAATTGACTGACAAAATAGAGTTTTCTTTACATGCAGCTGGTGCTAGGTAACTGAAGACTGGTTAATGCTCTAGGAAATAGACAAGGATACTCATTATCACACCATCCCAACTTTAGTAACATGTAGGTTAGCTTGCTGTGTCCTTCATAGCGAAATACAAGAGGACATGCAGTAACCCATGAATAGAATTTTATTTTTCTGCATGCTAGATTTTATGCTTATAAGGACCCACAATCTACCCCTGCTTTCATGTTTCCTCTACTTCTCTTTCATGATCTCTGACTCCACTACTTATTTACAAGGCGCTCACTATGTAACAGAGGCTGTTCTAAACCAATGAGCAAGTGAAGAAGGATGCCAGGAAGCATCCTTTATCAGAGGATCTCTTACAAAGTGGACATGACCAGAGAGAGAAGCTAATTCACTGAATGTAGTAAGTACTTGTCATTTCAGGATACAAAGCACTAACGAAAGGATAAATATATACAATGTATATGAATTCCATATACATTAAAGACATTGACATGTTATTGTGATTGCTAAAGAAACACTACTTTAGGCTGAAAATCCATGATTTTCCCAACTACCCATATGTCTCTGACTCCAGTCCCTGGATGATAAGTTCTCAGCTGGCTTGACTCATTAACCCCAGCACAGAAATGTACAACACGACTTTCTATGTCTTTTGATATGACTAAACTGCTATTTTGGCTTCTGTAACTTGTTTGTGCAGAGACCCAAATATTGTTTTAGGATACCTTACACACTTACACTAGCAGAACAAACGATTATTGCTTGCTTATATAGACACTGAAGGTCTACTTGTGTTTTTTACATGAAAATAAAAACCTTTCCCACACCCTCCCCTCATGACATGCTTGAAATTATGCTTTCAGGCTGATATCCGGTTAGCAAGTAATCAATACATCTTTTAATTACAGTTGAGTTGTCGGACTCATGCTGGGTGGTCCAGGATAGTTCCCAGAGACAGCAAGACCAAGGTGGACTTGATAAGTCCCCAGACACATGGACTACAACTGCCCAATATTTATAAATTGAAAGCAAAAAAACCCTAAGAATTGCTCACCAATGTACTTCTAAAGTGTGGGCTGATTTTTGAGTTGTTGTGTATGTTTTAAAGTCTGGACATTTGGAGTGACAAATGAAATATCAGACATAATTGTAGACCCAATCTCTTGGAGAGAGTTGACACCTATTGTCCTTCTGGTTTTGGTGTATGAATGAAGAAGGCCACTACGTGACTGAGTGCATCTGGTCTTCCCTGATTATGCTCTTGCATGGTCTCTTTCTCTTGTTCTCTGTTCTCTGTTCTCTGTTGTATTTATGTTTCCAAGTTTTGTTGCAAAGGATGGAGTCAGACTGAGAGCACAGTAAATCGCCCCTGAGCTGCATGCTGAAACACTTTCAGGGGTTCTCAAGGCAGACTGCTTGCTCCTCCTGGCTGTTTCCACACTAGCTCTTCCCTGGGGCTCACTTTATCTCTGTCCCTCTCACTGGCTTACTGGAACCTGCTACATCAGACACCTCTCTAGCCCATGTTTTTGGGATCTATTTCCTTTATTCTGCTTCTGAAAGATGTCTTTTCCCTACTTGCATTATCTCCTAGCTGGTTCCTGTCTCTAACCATGGAGATCCAGCTGTGGTCACCCAGCACCACTGCAGTGGGGCAATAATTTAAGCTATTCTACTTTGTTTTAAAAAAGCTGACTCTGGAGCTGGGATATGAGACCCTCCTCCAGACTCAAAAATGTTTTTTATAATTTTCTTCCAAAATCGCTGTCTTGGGTCAGAAAGCCATCTGACTCTAGGACAAACACAGTTATGAAACAGTTTTATATTTTGAATAGAAAACAGAGACAATCTGATGCTAACATTTATGAATTCCTGTAGATATCTGGTTTTTTTTCCAGTTTTCTGCATGATGGCCTGTAGGTTACAAATACTTACATTATTCTGCAACTGACTGACTTTATAAGAAAAAATAAATACTAAGCTTTTCAGGTTGCTAGTGTCCATGTGTAGACATATAAAAACTAGAAATAAAATAAATTCCTCTGTTTCAAATCTCTCAGTAAACACTCTATATTTGCCACTCTAAAATAATAGGAACTAGAATTGTTAAACATTAATATGCCTTCAAAAAGAGGAAGATAGTCATGTACATTTAACTTCATGTAAGTATCCAGTAAGCCCTGCAGCTGCTTTTTGCAATTTGACCTGAATTACATGAAGCCAGTAGGTTTTCTGGAACAACAACAACAACAACAAAAACTATGATATACAAGCTAGAACAGAAGAACAAGAGGAGTGTTTATTTATCTATCAATGGAAAAACTGTTATATATACAGGGTAAAAAGTTCCAGTTATTGTGTAACATCCCCTAAGGAAAATTTTCTTACAACCAATGGTAAACTTATTTTTTATTGCTATAACTCATGTTATTAAAATTTTTAATAAAAATGGATTTATATAAAATTTGGGTGATAAATCAATTTAAAGACCTCTTTGACCTCTTCCCCACTTTTCAGTTTTTGTTTAGAAAAAAAATTAAGGTCATGGATATTCAAACTCTTACTGAAATGTAAAATTCCTTTCCTCAGGATCTGTAAGATCATTGAGGAAAGGGTAGGGGCTACCTGTAAAATTCTAAGCAAAAACCTTAGCTTAAAGTTATAGCAAAGGGATGGAGAAATAACTCAGCAGTTAAGACCACTGCTTGCTCTTCCAGAGGTCCTGAGTTCAATTCCCAGCAACCACATGGCAAGTCACAATAATCTGTAATGTAACATTCTTCTTGTGTTCATGAAGACAGACTACCCATATAAATTAAATAAACAAATAGGAGACCCAGACTTCCTTCCTGGCACCTTCCCTACCAAAGGAGAGGAAGCCTCCAGGGAGTGATCTGACCCTGGGATGCAGGTGAGTACACCTTCGTGTATCCCAGGTCTCTTAGAGACCAGTTCATGCAGGAGAGTGGGGATCACAGAAGCAACAGAGCTTCTTGGACAGAGTCCCTTCAGGCCTTCATCTTCATCCAGGAGGCAGAGCTGACCTCCAGACCTCTATGAACCTTCCCTGAAAGAGGAGAGCTTGCCTACAGAGAGTGCTCTGACCAATGGAACTCAAGATGGAGTTGGACTCCCAGAAGTGCTGAGAGGGGCTAAGAGAATAAAAGGAGGAACAAGCTTCAGCCAGTGACAGCTAGAAAACATAACACCAGAGATTACCAGAAGGCAAAAGGCAAAAGTAAGAATGTTACTATGAGAAAACAAGACCACTCAGCATCATGAGAACCCAGTACTCCGATCACAGAGAGTCCTGGTTACCCCAACATGCCCAAAAAGCAAGATTTAGATTAAAAATTATATCTTATGATGCTGGTAGAGGATTTTTAAAAGGGCATTAATAACACACTTAAAGAAATACAGGAGAACACTGCTAAACAGGTAGAAGTCCTTAAGTAAGAAACAAAAAAATCCCTTAATGAATTATAGGAAAGCACAACCAAACAGGTGATGGAATTGAACAAAACCATCCAAGAACTAAAAATGAAACTAGAAACAATAAAACACACACAGACACACAGACACACACACACACACACACACACACACACACACATACACAAAGGGAGAGAACAAAGGAGATAGAAATCTTAGGAAAGAAATCAGGAACCATAGATGCAAGATTCAGCAAGAGAATACATGAGATGGAAGAGAGAATCTCAGGTGCAGAAGATTCCATAGAGAACATGGCCACAACAATCAAAGAAAATGCAAAATGCAAAAAGATCCTGACTCAAAACACCCAGGAAATCCAGGACACAATGACAAGATCAAACCTACGGATAATAAGAGTAGATGAGAATGAAGATTTTCAACTTAAAGGGACAGCAAATATCTTCAAAGAAATTATAGAAGAAAACTTCCTATTCTAATTAAAAAGATGCCCATGAACATACAAGAAGCCTACAGAACTCCAAATAGACTGGACCAGAAAGGAACTTCCTCCCAATACATAATAATCAGAACAACAAATGCACTAAATAAAGAAAGAATATTAAAAGCAATAAGGTTTGAAAAGGGTCAAGTAACATATAAAGGCAGGCCTAGTAGAATTACACCAGACTTCTCACCAGAGACTATGAAAGCCAGAAGATCCTTGACAGATGTTATGCAGACCCCAAGAGAACACAAATGCCAGCCCCTGTTACTATACGCTGCAAAACTCTCAATTACCATAGATGTAGAAACCAAAGTATTCCATGACAAAAGCAAATTAACACAATATCTTTCCACAAATCCAGGCCTTCAAAGGATAATAAAGGGAACACTCCAACACAAGGAGGGAAATTATGCCCTAGAAAAAGAAAGAAAGTAATCCTTCAACAAACCTAAAAGAAGACAGCCTCAAGAACAGAATCCCAAGTCTAACAACAACAACAAAATAACAGGAAACAACAATTACTTTTCCTTAATCTCTCTCAACGTCAATGGACTCAATTCCCAAATAAAAAGACATAGACTAACAGACTAGATACATAAACAGGACCCAACATTTTGCTGCATACAGGAAACCCACCTCAGGGACAAAGACAGACACCACCTCAGAGTAAAAGGCTGGAAAGCAGTTTTCTGAGCAAATGGTCTGAAGAAACAAGCTGGAGTAACCATTCTAATATTGAATAAAATCTACTTCCAACCAAAAGTTATCAAAAAAGACAAGGAGGGGCACTTCATACTCATCAAAGGTAAAAGTCTTCCAAGATGAACTATCAATTCTGAATATCTATGCTCCAAATGCAAGGACAAGCACATTCATTAAGGAAACTTTAGTAATACTCAAACCAAAAATTGCACCTCACACAATAATAGTGGGAGACTTCAACACCCCACTCTCATCAATGGACAGATCCTGGAAACAGAAACTAAACAGAGATACAGTGAAACTAACAGAAGATATGAAACAAATGGATTTAAGAGATATCTACAGAACATTTTAACCTAAAACAAAAGGATATACCTTCTTCTCAGCACCTCATGGTACCTTCTCCCAAACTGACCAATTGGTCCAAAAGTAGGCCTCAACAGATACAGAAATATAGAAATTATCCCAGGCATCTTATCAGATTACCACAGACTAAGGCTGATCTTACCTAACAACATAAATAATAGAAAGCAAACATTCACATGGAAGCTGAACAACATTCTACTCAATGATATCTTTGTCAAGGAAGAAATAATAAAGAAATTAAAGACATTTTAGAGTTTAATGAAAAAGAAGCCACAACATACCGAAACTTGTGGGACACAATGAAAGTATTCCTGAGAGGAAAACTCAGAGCTCTGAGTGCTGCCAAAAAGAAACTAGAGATAGCATACTCTAGCAACTTGACAATACACCTAAAAACTCTTGAACAAAAGGAAGCAAATTCACCCAAGAGGAGTAGACAGCTGGAAATAATCAAACTCAGGTCTGAAATAAAGCAATTGTAAACAAAAAGAACTATTCAAAGAATCAACCAAACCGGGAGCTGGTTCTTTGAGAAAATAAAAAAGATAGATAAAACCTTAGCTAGACTAACTAGGGGGCACAAGGACAGTATTCTAATTAACAAAATCAGAAATGAAAAAGAAAATTGGACATAGTACTACCAGAGGATCCAGCAATACCTCTCCTGGGCATATACCCAGAAGATGTTCCAACTGGTAAAAAGGACACATGTTCCACTATGTTCATAGCAGCCTTATTTATAATAGCCAGAAGCTGGAAAGAACCCAGATGTCCCTCAACAGAGGAATGGATACAGAAAATGTGGTACATTTACACAACGAAGTACTATTCTGCTATTAAAAAAATGAATTTATGAAATTCTTGGGCAAATGGATGTATCTGGAGGATATAATCCTTAGTGAGGTAACCCAATCACAAAAGAAGTCGTTGGGTATGCACTCACTGATAAATGCATATTAGCCCAGAAACTTAGAATACCCAAGATACAACTTGCAAAACACAAAAAAATCAAGAAGGAAGACCAGTGCGTGGATACTTCATTCCTCCTGTGAATAGGAAACAACATACCCATGAAAGGAGTTACAGAGACAAAGTTTGGACCAGAGATGGAAGGAAGCGTCATCCAGAGCTAAGATGAAAGGATGGACCATACAGAGACTACCCCATCAGGGGGGGGATCCATCCCATAATCAGTCATTAAACTCAGACACTATGGCATAGGACAGCTAGTGCCTACTTAAGGGGCCCTGATATAGCTGTCTCGTACAGAAGTGGATGCTCATAATCATCTATAAGAGGAAACACAGGGCCCACAATGGAGAAGCTAGAGATAGAACCCCAGGAGCTGAAGGGGTCTGCAACTCTAGAAGAGGATCAACAATATGTACTAACCAGAACCCCCAGAACTCGTGTCTCTAGCTCCATATGTAGCAGAAGATGGCCTAGTTGGCCATCATTGGGAAGAGAGGCCCCTTGGTACTGCAATCTTTATATGCCCCAATAGAGGGGAACGCCAGGGCCAAGAAGGGGGAGTGGGTGGGCAGGGGAGGGGGGAGGGGACTTTCAGAATAGCATTTGAAATGTAAATTAAGAAAATATCTAATAAAAAATTGGAAAAAAAATAGTCTCCCACCCCAAAAAAGCCCAGGACCAGATGGGTTTAGTGCAGAGTTCTATCAGACCTTCAAAGAAGATCTAATTCCAGTTCTCCTCAAATATTCCACAAAATAGAAACCGATGCTACTCTACCCAGTTCATTCTATGAATCCCCAATTACTCTGACACCTAAACCATATAAAGACTCAACAAAGAATGAGAACTTCAGACCAATTTTCCTTATGAATACTGATGCAAAATTACTCAATAAAATTTTTGACAACCACATACAAGAACACATCTATATAATCATTCATCATGATCAAGTAGGCTTCATCCCAGTGATGCAGGGATGGTTTAATATATGGAAATCCTTCCACATAATCCACCATATAAACAAACTCAAAGACAAAAAATACATGATCATCTCGTGAGATTCTGTGAAAGCATTTGACAAAATCCTACACCCATTTTTTAACTTAGGGTTTTACTGCTGTGAACAGATACCATGACCAAGACAAGTCTTATAAAAACATTTAATTGGGGCTGGCTTACAGGTTCAGAGGTTCAGTCCATTATCATCAAGATGGGAGCATGGCAGTATCTAGGCAGGAGGCAAGGCGCAGGCAGAGCTGAGAGTTCTACATCTTCATCTGAAGGTTTCTCATGGAACACTGACTTCCAGACACCTAGGGTGAGGATCTTAAGCCCACTCCTACAGTGACACACCTACTTTAACCAGGTCACTCCTATTCCAACAAGGCCACACCTCTAAATGGTGCCATTCCCTGGCCCAAAAATATACAATCACACCCATTCATGATAAAAGTCTTGGAAAGATCAGGAATTCAAGGCCCATACCTAAACATAATGAAAGCAATGTACAGCAAACCAGTAGACAACATCAAAGTAAATGGAAAGAAACTTGAAGCAATCACACTAAAATCAGGGAATAGACAAGGCTGTCATACAGATCTTTCACTTCCTTCGTTAAAGTCACACCAAGATATTTTATATTATTTGTGACTATTGTGAAGGGTATTGTTTCCCTAATTTCTTTCTCATCCTGTTTATCTTTTGTGTAGAGAAAGGCCACTGATTTGTTTGAGTTAATTTTATATCCAGCTACTGTACTGAAGCTGTTTATCGGGTTTAGGAGTTCTCTGGTGGAATCTTTAGGGTCACTTATATATACTATCATATCATCTGCAAATAGTGATATTTTGACTTCTTCCTTTCCAATTTGTATCCCCTTGATCTCCTTTTGTTGTTGAATTTCTCTGGCTAGGACTTCAAGTACTATATTGAATAGGTAGGGAGAAAGTGGACAGCTTTGTCTAGTCCCTGATTTTAGTGGGATTGCTTCCAGCTTCTCTCCATTTACTTTGATGTTGGCTACTGGTTTGTTGTATATTGCTTTTATTATGCTTAGGTATGGGCCTTGAATCCCTGATCTTTCCAGGCCTTTTATCATGAATGGGTGCTGGATTTTGTAAAATGCTATCTCAGCATCTAAGGAGATGATCATGTGATTTTGGTCTTTGAGTTTTATTATGTCTTATTACAAAAGCTCCACAAAATTGGAAAATCTTAAAGAAATGTATGATTTTCTAGACAGATATCACTTGCAAAAGTTAAATCAAGAGCAGGTACACTATTTAAGAAGCCATATAATCTCTACAGAAATAGAAGCGGTCACAGTCATCAAAAGTCTCCCAACCAAAAAGCCCAATGACAGTTGGTTTTAGTGTAGAATTGTACAAGACTTTCAAAGAAGAGCTAACACCAATTCTCCTCAAACTATTCCACAAAGTAGAAACAGAAGGAAAACTGTCAAATTTAGGAGGTCATACTCACCCTAATAGCTAAACCACACAAAGACTCTACCAAGAAAAAGAATATCAGACCAATTTCTCATTTAAACAATAATGCAAAAATACTCAATAAAATACGTTCAAACCAAATCTAGGAACACATAAAAAACATCATTTTCTATGTTTCTTCCCAGGGATGCAGGGATGGCTTAATATATTAAAATTCACCAACATAATCCACGACATAAACAAACTGAAAGAAAAAAAATCACATGATTATCTCATTAGATGCCGAGAAAAACTTTTGACAAAATACAATACCCACTAATGTGAAAAGTATTAGAGATATCAGGTATACAAGACAGATACCTAAACATAATCACAGCAATATACAGCAAGCCAATAACCAATATCAAGCTAAATGGATAGACACGTAAAGCATTTCCACTAAAATAAGGGACAAGACAAGGCTCCCTACATATTCAATATAGTACTTGAAGTTCAACCTAAAGAAATAAAATAACTAAAGGAGATCAAGAGGATACAAATTGGAAAGGAAGAAGTCAAGGCATGTTAACTCAAATAAATCAGTAGCTCTCTTTTATAAAAATCAAAAAAATGGTCTGAGAAGGAAATTAGTGAGACAAGACCCTTTACAATTGCCACAAATAATATAAAGTATTATATTTATGCAAATGAAAGACCTGTATGACAAGAACTTCTTGTCTCTGAAAAAAAATTGAAAAAGATATCAGAAGATGAAAAGATCTTCCATGCTCATGGATCAGTAGGATTAACATAGTAGAAATGGCCATCTTACCAAAAGTAATCCACAGTTTCAATGCAATTCCCACCAAAATTCTGACACAATTATTTACAGACCTTGAAATAGCAATGCTTTTCTTCATATATTAAAACAAACAAACAAACAAACAAACAAACCAAAACAGGATAGCTCCTGAATACTAAAAGAACTTCTGGAGATATCATTATCTCTGATCTCAAGCTGAATTATAGAGCAGTTATAATAAACACTGCATAGTATTGGTAAAGGAATACACAGGTAGATTAAGGGAATTGAATCACAGAAACCTGAAATAAACCCAAACACTTACAGACAATTTTTTTTTTTTTTACAAAGAATCCAAAACACGACATAATAGAAAAATGAAAGTATCTTCAGCAAATGGTCTAACTGAATGTCTGCATGTAGAAGAATGCAAATGGATCCATATCTAGCACTCCTAACAAAACTCAAGATCGAGTGGATCAAAAAACTCAACATAAAACTGGATACACTAAATCTAGTTGAATAGAAAGTGGGTAATAGTCTTGAGTGCATTGGTATGGGAGACAAAATCCTGAACAGAACACCAATGGCTCAGGCTCTAAGATCAACAAATGATAAATAAGACCTCATCAAACTGACAAACTTCTGCAAGGCAAAGGACACCATCAATAGGACAAAATGACAACTTACAGATTAGGAAGTAATCTTCATCCACTGTACATCTGACAGAGGGCTAAAATCCAAAATTAATAAAGCACTCGAAAAATTAGACACCAACAGTCCAAATAACCCACTGTACATCTGACAGAGGGCTAAAATCCAAAATTAATAAAGCACTCAAAAATTAGACACCAACAATCCAAATAACCCAATTAAAAATGGGGTACAGACTTAAACAGAACTTTTTGTTATAGAAAGATCTTTTATTTCACTGAACCAGAGGCTCTTTGGAAGCCTGAGTGTCTTTGAAAACTGCTGCTTTAGAGATCCTAAGGGGTGGGTGTTTTTTCCTCACTTTGATTGCATGTTCTGTCCCTTATTACTGTTACAACAAATACACACACATCGGTGTCTAGAACCTCATAAAGCTGAAAGAGTTACTCTTTGTGGAGGGATGTCATTTACCTTTGGTGTCCACTAAAGACCAAAGCAAAAACTGAGAGCGTGGGCTGGAGAGTTGTCTCAGTGGTTAGGAGCACTTACTGTTCTTGTACATATGGGTTCCGTTCCTAGCACCTGCATCAGGCAGCTCACAACCACCTGAAACTCCAGTTTGAGAGAATTTGATGGCCTCTTCTGGCCTCCAATGGACACCTACATGTAATTGTACCTAGCCACATGATTTTTTTTAATTAAATAATTTTTTAAATATGAAAAAGGCCTATGTGATTCATTATGTCCATAAGGAAGAAGGTAGAATAGTGGGGTAAAATTTGCTTCTATCCTGAGACCTGACTTATGAAGAGGTAAAATCTCCAAGAGTATGAATAAGCGGTTCACTGGGAATCTTGGCCTAAACAGGGAAAGACCCAGACACTGAGGCTACTGGTCCCTCACAGATGCAGCTAGATGGGATGACCAAAAGTACAAGGTCCAGCCTGGCAGTTACTATCATGCATGATTGACAGTGATGGTAAGCAAGCTACTGCTCCCAACTGGCTGTGGCTTTGCACTGGCTACCTAGTTTCCATATCCTGTACCACACAGAGTTTGAGGCATAAAGTGAGTCTTTGCCACTTAATCTACTCTACACTGCAAGACAAGATTATTTCTTGAGCATTTTTTAACCTACAAAATAGGAAGAACTAAAAGGTTTCTTCAGGTGGGTGCATATACCTTGAAATATATGGACTGAAGTTTTAAAAAAAAAAAAGTCTACCTGGGAAAATGAGTGCTTGGAACCATCTGATTGTAGAGAGTTGGAATGTTGCAGACTCTGAACCACATCCTCTTGGGATATTTGTAATATCTTAACAGCCATTTAGTGCTTACCTCTGTGTCAGATCTAAGATCCTTGTTATGGTAAGAACTATTTCAAATGTACTAACAGATCATTAGTTTCCATCAATTCAAAAGCCAGGAATAGATTCCATCATCTGAAACCTATAGCAGAGACCCTCCACTTTGCTGTAATCCACTATAGTGGTCTATAGATATAGACCCCATAGAGGCATGTGTCTGAATGTTTAGCTCATAGGGAGTGGCACAACTAAGAGGTGTGGCCTTGCTGGAGGAAGCAAGTCACTGTGGAGGTGGGCTTTAAAGTCTTACATATGTTCAAGCTACACCCAGGTGGCAGTCAGTCTCTTTCTATTGCTTGGCAATCAAGGTGTAGAACTCTAAGGTGCTCCAGCACCATGTCACCCTACATGCTACCATCCTTCCCACAATGATGATAATGGACTGAACCTCTGAAATGATTCTGAACAGATTTCTCAGCAATGTGTCTCTGTAGAAATCAAGCAAAACAGTGTATTGATCTCAGCACTATTGTTGAACCACCTCTTCCAACTGGAAAGCAGAGACAATGACGCCCATGAAGCAGACATAGAGCCCATCCCTGTGGAATAGACAGCTATAGGTCTATCTCTGCAAGAGCTTAAGCAGGCAGCATCACCTGGGCCCCATCACCCCATGCTGAGATGCCAGGAGGAGCCTGAGCTATCCTCATCAAGGAGCTGCCATTCTGGGCCCCTCCCCACCTTCTGCCCCTCATCCCCCTAACCCTCCCCCGATACTCCCCCTCAGCCACTCTGCCTGCTGCTCTTATCTCACAGCCCCTGGCTTCTGAAGCCAAGAGTCCATGCCCTCAGTGCTGTGGAGGCTAAACATAGAATTGGGTTGTTGTTGTTGTTGTGGTGGTGGTGGTGGTGGTTTTTTTGAGCCAGGGTTTCTCTGTATAGCCCTGGCTGTCCTAGAACTCACTCTGTAGACCAGGATGGCCATGAACTCAGAAATCTGCCTGCTTCTGCCTCCCAACTGCTGGGATTGAAGGCTTGCTGAATTCTTAACAGAAGAATTTGGAATGGGCGAGAAGCACTTAGAGAAAATTTCAAAGTCTTTAGTCATCAAGGAAATGCAAATCAAAACAACTCTGAGATTCCATCTTACACCCATCACACTGGATAACTTAAAATACTCAAGTGATAGCACATGTCTGTAAGGATGTGAAGCAAACAGAATAATCCTCCATTGCTGGTGGGAGTGCAAACGTGCGTAACCACTTTGGAACTCAATTCAGCAGTTTCTCAGAAAACTGGGAATGGTTCTACCTCAAGACCCAGCTATACCACTCTTTGTCCCAAAGGATGCTCCACTATACCATAGGAAAACATGCCCAGCTGTGCTCATAGCAACTTTATTTTTAATAGCCAGGAAGTGGAAACAAATTAGATGTTCCACAACTGAAGAATGGATAAATAAATGTGGTACATTTTACTCAATGGACACTGGGAAGTGGGATAAGATTTGAAATGTAAATAAATAAAATAACAAAAAAAGAGTGTAGGCTGAGCAAGCCATAAGGAGCAAGGCAAGGAGTACTCTTTCATGGCCTCTGCCTCAGTTCCTGCCTCAGTTCCTGCCTCAGTTCCTGCCTCTAGATTCTTGCCCTGAGTTCCTGTCCTGAGTTCTCTGGCTGATGAATTGTAACTGGGAGATGAAATAAACCTTCCACGCACCAAGTTGATTTTGGTCATGATGTTTTATTACAGAAATAGAAGCTCCAACTAGGCTGGGGTATTGTTTTCTGGGTCAGGGGCACAGAGAAGTGTGTAATTTAAGGATTGCAACTATGAAATAGATTAGGTTGTAAAGTCTGGCTACATGAGAAATTTCACACAAATAAGATTGTGTCTTACATTGTTCTAATAAAAAAATAAGATGAATCCACAGTATATCAGGCTTTGGGGAACTCAAACTGTATTATTAACTGGGCCATGAGGCCAAGCAAAAAGTTCCTGTCCCATACCAGTAAAGATACTTTGAGAAATTGGATCAGCATGTGTGTGTGTGTGTGTGTGTGTGTGTGTGTGTGTGTGTGTGTGTGTACGTGTTATCCTGTGAGTGATGTTAGTATCTGTTTTAATCACTATCTACTTCATATTTTGAGAGTAGGACCTGAGAAAACACACAGATTTTTTTTTAATATGGGAGCTAGTAATCAAATCCAGACCCACATGCTTTCTCAGAAAACACTTGAGGTTTAAGCCAACAGCCCAGATCCTTTTTGTAGTTTTCATTTGAATTTCTCAGAGTATTATCAGTATTGAACGCTGTTAATATGCCTGATGGCATTCTGCATGTATTTTTAGTAAAGCCAGTATTTCATTTTTTTACAAATTTCATGTGAATGAATTAATAATCCAGTGAGCACCAGGAGAAAACTATGAAATTCGTCTTCATATGCTTCCATTATCTTAGTAACTTACGTTCTCTCAAATAAGGATCAAATTGCAGGTAATATGCAATAAAATGTTGTTATTGTACTGTAAACATAATTAGCATAGTTTCTAAATGAATTATAATCACACTTAGGTATCATAATGTGAAAGATTGAACTTGCCCATTCCTTCATATGTTCAATGAGAAAAAAATGTAAGGTAAATCTCTGTAGCTGTCTTTAAATAACGAGCAAAAGGAACTGTTACTAGATATTTGGTTTTGAAAATAATGTTGCAGCATGTGAAAATTTTTGCTGTATGTCTGATATACACAGTTTGAGAAGAAAATGCAGAAGGAGCATTGTGGCTAAGGTCAACCGTAAATCCAAGTGAGCCAGAGCTACATACAAAGACTATCTCAAACACTCAAACTAAGATTGAAACAAAATAAACATGAATAATTGTAACTGCAAGATGGAATCTAGACCTGAAAAGTATAGGTAAAAGGGTAACTCTGAAAGTAATTATGGAGAATTTCTGAGTCATTTGTTTCTCAAAACTGAATGTAACTCATTTATTTACTTTGTAATTGTTAATCTGTTAACAATAGGACTCACTATTTTTCTTACACACTGCCTCTAATGTGTATTGATGGTTTTTGCCATTTTTGATGCTTGTCATGATTCCATCTGCTACCTGAACTGGTGATCATGATTGAACTTTATAGACACAAGAGACTATCAGCTCGCCATTACTGGATGTCAAGAAGGGCAAAGAGACGGTTGAGGCTTTGAACTTTACTGTGCCTCATTATTAGCTAAGCACTGTCACCATTTGATGCATGAAGATCCACCTTTATGTGATTAAAATAGTTTTAGATTATGTATTATGTGCAGAAAAGCAAAATTATTAAGTTTTCTATTTTACATGCTGAAATGATCAATGACATTTATCAATGTCTGACCTCTCTTACTGGGTATGAAAACATTTAATCATATGTCTATCTCTATGAATCAGCATGAAGGGGCTGAGAACTGCATAACCAAGGGTTAGGAACTCTGGAACATATAGTACTGTAGAATAATTCTCTATGGAGAAAGTAAAGAATAAAGAAATAAAACAATCTGCCCAATAAAAGAAAAGAAAACACAACATCAGAAGGAGGACACTCTGGGCAGCTCTCAGCTCAGGGGGAGTTCTATAGAGCAGCTTAGAGTTCTGAAAGTAGAGGACATTCTGGTGGTGCTTGTGAAGAAGAAATACCATGTAGCCACTGGCCCCTCCCATGGCACCCTGAAACACTGCATCTCTCAGGACCATGAGGGTGAGAAAAATCCATCTTATTATCCAGCTTTCAGGCAGAAAATAGCAATAAATGCCATCTTTCCTAAACCATGTTATGTTCAGACTATTGACATTTTTAATGTAGTATGGCAAGTTCATGCTGATCAAGGAATTGAGTATCCACAGGCAGAGCAGTGAGGAAAGAATGTGCTGTGGGGTCTTTAGGTTGAGCCTCTGCCACATGGAGTGTCTGGGACTGATGGTGATGGCCTGGACCACAGTGAGGAGACTGCTGGTACAGATGGAGAGGCCCCGGGATACTCTTGCCAGGTAAACAACAGTTTTACAACTGGTGTCATTTAAGTAGTTTCCAAAATTGAAAGCTTCTATTGTCTTTATCATCCCTTTTGAAAGAAGCATTGTGATATTTGTAAGTGTCAAGTGAGCAAGAATGAGATGTATAGGTTTCTGCTCAGTGCTTTGGAACATGTGCATATAACTCACAAAAACAAAGCTGTTCCCCACAGTGCCAAGTCCAGTGAGACAGAGGAAGACTGTGCCCTTGACAGGGTCCAACACCATCCTTAGACCTGAAGTAGGAATACTTAATCCAGAAAATACCTTTTGGAAGAAAGTATCAGTAAATCATGGGAGATATAAGAAAAATATCTCTCAAATCACCTTACATTTCTGCAAGATAAGGAGATGATATGTGTTATTATTCAGATTTATTGACTCAAATCTTTCTTCAGTTGTACTCTCTGTGAGTTATCCTATATATATACTGAAGTATATCACGAAGTCTTGTTTCCAAAAAAATCTAAATATCTTTGTTATATATTTAATTTATACTATAAAATAGAATCTACTTGTTCAGTGATATATCTCACCAGTGTTCTGTCTCAGCATGGCTTCATTAACACCAAAGGCACCAATCGGCATTTATCCAAGCATTTTATATTTCCTTCTATCCTGCAATCCAATTCTGTAAATCTTGCATCCGTGGCAATCTGTTTGTCTGTGCCATGTAGCACATACAAACATCTGTGAGGTTCTATTGTTTCCACACACTGAATATCTCTTAAACTTAACCACATTTTGATTGTTAAGGCACCTATTATATACCCAGTTTTCCATTATGCCTTTCAATTTGATGAGTGTAGAATTTTCTGTTTCTTCCCTCTTATGGTATATTAGATGCATAGGCCCATTAGATGCATGTTTCAACAGGTACATATTAAAAACCAAATCTGATTCGATGGTTGTATAATTAACCACATACATTAAGATTTTTAAATTGTCTTCAATGAGTCAAACTTTCAACTTATACTGTTATGTTGAGATTGGATGTGATCAATACCCAAAGCTTTGGGCCCTAGTTCCAGAAGAAAGGCGAATATCAGCTCTGAGAACTGAGGCCCATAACTACATATGTGTGCATATTTCCTAACTTGGGTTTCATATGTTCTGTAAAGTTTAGAACCACTATGGTGAGATCTAGAGACAGACGAAGTAACTTTCTCCCCTGATTTAGATCATTCCATATATATTCATATATGAATGTTATTTTCTTTTCATCTCAGTGAGAATACTGACAGAGAGACAAGCTGTATAGTTAGACAATGGTAACCATTTTACTACTTAGAAATATTCACTGGTTTTCTGTAGTTCCACAACATCCAGTCAAATATAAGCCATTTAGATGATACCCACTAGTTATAGCTGAATCAGCCATAGACATCCGTGAAAGAATGTTCTTTTATTATCAACACATAAATTGCATATAACAATAAGTGTATTGTAGCATTTTCACACATTTATACCTTGTTTTCTCCCCATTGCTACCCTTGGTACCGTACCTAGTCCCACCTCATTCCAGTGCTTTGTATCTTAGCCATGTAGTAAGGAAGAGAAAACCACAAAAAGAAAATAAAGAGGTGAAGAAATATAGATGATTTTATTCTTACATGACAACCTATACTTAAGAGACCATAAACTTATGTGAGCTACCCTGATCCACTTTTGAAGAGAATTCTAGAAATACACACACACACACACACACACACACAGGTAAGGAGAGAGAGAGAGGAGGGGGGATTTCCAACACAGTATCTTACAGTAACGATATTGTGTCTTATCAGTGTCCTGCTCAATCAAAAAAAGATAAGTAGATGTGAGACAGAATGTCTTCTTTTCCTCTATTTCTTTCAGGGCCAATATTGAATAAATGCATGTCCTTTAACAAATCATTCCTCTTGGTTTCAGAGAGAGCAGAAAGCCATGTGAACCTTAGATCCAGATAGCCAAACTAAGTCAACCTAATCTTAGAGGTAGAAGACCTCTATGGTGGAACCTCAGCAGACAGGAAGTCCTCCCAAACTTCATGGTGCAGCTGGACCAGTGTCACTGCAGGAGTCACTCTTCACATCCAATGTATTCCCTGCCAAGACACCAAAGACTTCCCAACGAGGAACACCTGTAATGCTAGCACTCAGGAAGCTGAGAACAGAAGATAGTGAATTGGAGACCAGTCATAGTCATCTATTCATAACATTATTCACAGAGCTAGAAAATGTATTCTAAAATTCATATCTAGATATAAAACAACAGCAAAAATCTACAGGCAAAGAAACCAATGTGGAATATAAATGAGCTAAGCCAGAAGTATCATATAACCTAATTTCAAATTACACCAGATCCAAGATCTTGACATAAAACCTGCTGTATAACAATGCGATAAAGGAAAGAATCTAAATATCAACCAGTGCAGCTTTCAGTAAGTAGGCAGGAAATGTAGCTTCAGACAGAGGACAGAAACTAGATACACACTCCTTATTCTTATACTTCACACACACACAAAAATGAAACTGGAAAAAAAAAGATGTAGGCTCAGGAAACGTACCAGAATATGTTCAGGAAAGCACCAGAAAAGCACCTCAGGACATAGCATCTACATAAGAGTCAGATCCCATCCTAGACTCAAGTGGGATCAGCCTGCATCAATTGCAGCCTCAACACTCTAATGATACCTGTGCTAGGGAAAGGCAGGGATAAAACAGCTGCAAAGCCACCTGAAAACTGCTGCTCTGGATGTCATGATATCACACAGCACTCCCAAACCTGTCTTTGTCTCCCTAGTGCTGGGATTAAAGGCATGTGCCACCTTGCTGTGCTTATTCTTCCATATTTGTAGATCCTGACAGTCCCAACAACCATCTAGCGATACAATGATGATGTTGGTTTACAAGTTCGGTATAACATCCTAACTCAGGATAGAGACTTTAAGGATAGAGACTTTAAGGATAGAGAAAACTCTTTTCTTTGTGAATTAAATTAAACAGCACCACATGTGGGGATTTAGGAGGCAAAGCAGAACAACTAAAGTCACTGGTAGTAGAAATAGAGAAAAATCAAAAATAAAATGAATGGATTAAAGTTACAGTACACCCTTATAAGGCAAGTGAACGTTGACATTAGAGAAAAGAGATATTTTCCACAGAAATTAAAAAGCTTCTATTTAGTTCTAGTTGCTAAAAGAAAAGTAGGAGCATCAGACAGAGATCCACCCCAAAACTTTCATGAGAGCAGACCCTAAACACAGGGAGTGATGTACCTGTGCATCCTCGAAGCAGGTTTCCTGGAACTGGCCCCAGTTATTCTGAGCTTTAAGTGTCAGAAGAAGAATGGAGGGGTTCAGACTCAACATCTCTCCTCTATACCTTAGCTTTGTCAAAGAGAGCAGGATGTGTGTCTTTAAATAATATATTGCATGCACATGTGAGTGAAAGAAACTGAGACGTCTACTCACCACAGTGATCAGGGGAAGACAGATTCTGGGTCTTCTAGAAAGTGAGCCTTCCCGGTCACATTTGTACCTTCAGGGTTTGCAGAGTACTTGTTACCATAAAGTATCCTCAAGATGTTAACACATCACTGTGTCAGTGAGAAGGAAGTCCTCTGTGGAACTCAGTCCCTAAAGGATGAATTTCCCTTTCCCTCCTCAATGACTACATGTGTTTACCCGAACAGTTGCCTCTGGATTAATTACATTTTCATTATATGATAGAAACATATGAAGACACAAAGTGAAAAACAACAAGTCTTCTATATCTAGTGTCCCCATGTTCCTGGTCCCCTCTTTACACTGCTAAACCAAATGTATGAATCAGAATAGAGGCCTGCTTCTGATACAGAAAGAGCCGTTCTTTCTCAAGTCCTTCTTTCTGTGGAGGACATAACAAATTACACCCAACACTCTACACCGTACTTTCTGACCTAATTCCAACCACACATCTGAGCAAACAAGATGTCTTTGTTACATCTTGACACAACCTAGATCACAGTCAACTAGAAGTGATGCTTTCTTTCTTCTTTGTTAAATAAATGGTATCATCAAGCCAAATGAACCTCTCTTTTTCAGTTCAAATTCTGTCTTTAACTACTGTTTCCTTGTAACCCAAAGGCACTCCCAATACTTTATGCACAATACATACTTGGGCTGTAAATGAAGGAAATCCCTTTACTTCCTCTATCCTTGATTTGAGTGGAAATTGAATCCTGGGTTGATCAAGTTGACCCATCATATTTTCAAGGGGTAATACAAATATAAAAATTAAATCCCAATTTTCCTTGAAGCAAATGGGCAGAATTAATGTATTTCTCTTCCTTTAATGTATAGAAAATATATTTGTCCCTTTTGAGATATTTGTACAATTTGGTTTCATCGGGACAATAACACTCCATTCTCTTACTGAACCTGAAATCAACCCTAGGGAAGGTCCTAGTGTTTGTAAGATATGTCTTACAAACATACTTTGTCACTGGTGTTGAGAATACTGCAGACTTTATTCTCTCCTGCTTTGACTTTCCAAAGCATTTTCATCATGGAGAGATTGTACAGAAAGACACAGGTTTTCTATTTTTTAATCTGTTGAGAAGAGCATTTGTTGGGATTTGGAAATACAGAATCGAGGGGATTCTGCTCTTCATTGTCAAAATATTAGACTGTAAAGTGTCTTTTAGGGTGAGTTGCAGAAAACCAAGAAATGCTAGGAACCCATTCTTCTGTGGCTTCTATGAGTATCAGAATCTTCTGGATTGCAGTGCCATAATATACCCTCAAGTGCCTCAAGTCTTTTATCTCTACTGAAGCCCTTCAGAAGGAGGCAAATTCTCCCTCCATACACCATTTGGCTTTGTACTCAATGCTACAGTCTATGTCTTCTTTCATTCTTTTATTTGTTTGTTTGTTTGTTTATTAAATTATTTTATTTATTTACATTCCAAAAGATGTTCCCCTTCCTAGTCCCCCCTCCTTGAGTTCTTTACTCCATCCCCCACTGAGAGGGTACTCTGACCAACTTACTTCTCATCAGCATCTCTCTTCCTTGGGGCATCAAAGTTCCACATGATTAAGCTTTCTCTCTGTGAGAGAGTCCATACAAGGCAGTCCTCTGCTATACATGTGCCCAGAGCCACAAAGCAGCCCATGTAAGGTCCTTGGTTTTGGGCCTAGTCTCTGGGACCTCCGAAAGGTCTGGGCTAGTTGACACTATTGTTTCCCTATGAGGTTGCCACACCCTTCAGCTCCTTCAGTTCTTCCTCTAACTCTTCCATATTGGTCCCCGACCTCAATCTAATGGTTGGCTGAAAATATCTGCATTTGTCCCAGTCAGTTTCTGGTAGATCCTCTCAGAAGACTGCCTTGCCAGTCTCCTGTCTGCACATGCAATATGACCTCATCAATAGTGTCAGTATTTGGTGTGAGCTCATGGGATGGATCACAAGGTGGGCAGGTCACTGAGAGGCCTTTCTTTCAGTCTCTGTTCATTTTTGTCCCTAAATTTTCTTCAGAAAAGAACAAACTGGATTAAAAAATTTGAAGATGGGTGGATGGCCCCTGCTTCAAGTGGGGGCCATGTCTATCTACTGGAGGTGGCCCTTTCAAGTTCCATCTCCTCATTGTTGGGCACTTTGGCTAATGTCATAACCATTGAATTCTGGCAGTTTCTCACATACCAGGTCTCTGGAACTTTCTAGAGGTTACCCCCAACCCCCACTGCTGAACATTTCAATTCATTCTCCTGTCCCTCTGGGCACCCCTCCTGTTTCTCCCCATACTCAATACTGCCCTTCCTTTCCCCCTCTACTCTCCCCTCTCTCACAGAGTTTTCTCTCTCCCTCTGCCTCCCATGATTATTTTGTTCCCCTCTGAGTGGATTTCAGATATCCACCCTTGGACCTTCCTTCTTGTTAAGCTTCCTACAGTCTGTGAATTGTATCATGGGTATTCTGAACTTTTTTGCTAATATCCACTTAGAAATATAAAGTTGATTATGTCTGAATTCCACCTGACCTCACATTGTTGTTCATTTTGTCTAATGCTTCTTATATTATGTTAATCTGATCCCCCAAATTGCATGAGAATCCACACATCTGCACACAAGAAGCTCTGCCTCCAGTTGGTTTTGATTGGTAAATTAAGTTGCCAGTGGCTTATGGCTGGGCAGAGAGACAGAGGTGGCTCTTTTAGGATTCTAGGGAAAGGGACCAAAGAAGAGAGAGAGAAACTGAGAGAGGGAGAGGGGGAGGTGGAGGGAGAGGTGGAGAGGGAGAGAGGGAGAGAGGGAGAGAGGGAGAGAGGGTTGCCATGCCAGAGAAGGTACAGATACACCAGGTTGTCATGTAGGCGTTGGAGAATGTAGCCAAAGGGGATACAGGTCTGGGTCCTGGGTAGCAAAGATGGAATACAGATTTTAGTAAACAATAAATTAAGAATATTGGAAGAGGGTACATCAGCCACATTGAGATTTGGATTGGTCCAACTATTGAGAAATTTAAGACATATTAAAATATAAGGGCTGTGTGAATGTGTGTGTGTGTGTGTGTGTGTATACATATGTATATGTCTTTAATTTGGGAACCTAGTACACTGAGGTGGGTAGTGAACAGCACTACAACTGCTGCCACCAGGAACAATTTAAGCAGAGAAAATTGGGTTCAGCTACATCTTATCACTTACTCTTTACTATAACACACCAGTGCCTTTCCTTAACATACCCATCTCCTTTCAGTAAGACCATCACATATTTTATTTAAAAACTCTAGATATTCCAGTAAAAGAGGGGTGTTTCTGATCCACCATCTTCCCCAGGATCTTTATTGCTTTCAAGACCAGCAAAGACTTTGCTCTCCTAGCATCACACAGAGATGGCACTGCACCCAACACTCTGAGAAGGAATTGTAGCAGGTAGTGCTTTCTTGACCATCCCACAGTTACTTTTCTATTGATTGACATTTGAGAAGCAAGCAATATTTGGTGTTTCTTCAGTGCCATGCTAAAGTACATCTGAGAGAATCTGACTAAAGAAAGAATAAAATGAATAAAAAAGAGAGAATGTTTTTAGTAGTTGAACTCTTTTCAGTGGAGTACTGGTTGTCACATGTCCTGTCCAGCAGGACCTAGTTATTTCTGTGGGTCAAGTACCAGAACCTGTAAGAGAATGGACAATGAGAAAGGAGTGAGACCATGCGTTGGAAGGCTTTTGCGAAGGTCTGATTTTACTAAGGCACAATACCCAGTTATATACATACAGCAAAAAGAGCGAGAAAAGAGGAACTGAGGAGGGAGAACAAAGACTTCAATGCAAAGGACATATGGGAGGATGTAAATGGCAGGATTGAGACATCTTGTGATTTATTTCAGAGTCCTGGCACCTGAATATCTCGGAATGCTGGTTCTTCCTTAAGAGCCCTAGGTGTCAGTTCAGGGCAAAAAGACCATCTGGTTCTGAGAAGCAGCCTTGTGTGAAGGAGGAGGGTTGACTCAGCTCCCAACAAATGGTTAATTGGCTCTCAGGTGGGAGTTGTTAAAGGCCTGGTTTCCCCCAGTCTGATTTCCCACATCTCCCCCTTTTTTCTTTATTAAAGATTTGGGGGTGGCTATACAAGGAGGGGAGGTGGAGGGATGTGTCTTAGGCTATGTGGTGTGCATCTGTGTCCAGCACCACAAATACCAACCTCATGGAGACCCATTACAGGTCTGTGGAAGCCATGGGGCAAGGCCTCGTGTCTTAGGCTATGTGGGAGATCACCCAAGAAGTGATCCCACAATATACCCGTCATAGAGTAACCTTGCAGCCTAATGGTGGTCTCCATTCGTGGTGGGCACCTGGCTCATGGCAGCACACAATCCTGTCGTAGATGACTCCACAGCTTATGGCCCTCAGCCACTATTAGGAGCCACTATTGGGAGCTGGAGGTCACCCTCTACCTCACTGATGTCTCCACAGCTTATGGAACCAGGAGGACTTAGTGTCTGCAGCAAGGGTGGAAAACTGAAGGCCAAGAGTTGCTTTCTCTGCATCGGTGGACGAGAGGTCTTCAGCTGAGTCTCGGATGTCCACATAGTGGTAGTGGTCTGCAACTGGTTTACTTAAGGCAGCATCAATCTGTGACTTAACAAAACTGGTTAATCTGTTAAAATCCCAAGGGCCAAAAGACAAAAGCAACAAAATACTTAAGAAAGGTCCCAAAAGGCTGAGAAGCAAGGTAGAGAGCCAAGGAGAAGTGGAAAACCAATTTTGATACCAAGATTCTTGTTTTTCTCTATTGTGCTTTCTTTCTTCTAAACTAATTCTGACTTTCCCTATGCTGTCTTGGACTAAGCCAGTTTTCTCAGAATAAAAGCAACATTCTTCTCTGAGGGCTGCACAGAGCCCTCCCTGTTGTAGGAACACTAAATCGAGACCTCATCTATTCTGTAACACCACTTCAGATAAGGAGACTAAAGAATCTTTTAGATTTTTAAAGCCTTTTTGCAGTTCTTAAATATCTCTGACTACAGCAAGGCTAAGCTGAGTATATTGCTGCTGGGAGGTAACCAGGGAGGCAATACCTGTTCCTGCACCTGCAGCTCCCAAACCAAGGATCACTGCTAAGGTTACAGCAGAGATAGACTCCCTCTTATGGCGAGGCAGGTTAGTACCTCTCTCCCAAAACTGGAGGAGATCTTCTGCATGGTGTACCGTTAACTTTGGTAGAAGTTGAACCAGTAATCTCTGTTATTTAGAAAGGTTTGGGCTACCATATAGGTAGTAAGCTCCCTGGAGCATGCTAAATAAGTACCATTAGGTACCCCAAGGTATAGAGAAGTGGCATTTACAACAGTAGTCTGATTGCAAACCTCTAGCAAGGCCTGATTGGGCAGCATGAAAGGCCCCAAAAGGCATGAGCCTAGGCCTGACACTTGACTCAGTGTGAGCCCTTTGTTAATCTCGGGGTGCCAGCCAATTTTACTGGTATCATTTGTTGCAAGAACTGACCCAAACATTGCCACTCCTTCATAAAAAGGGGGTTGAGAGGAAAAACACATCCAGCATTCTTCTTATTGGGTAGCATTGGCTGCATGCATAGCAGCAATGGAGGCATTAGCCAGGGACAGAATTAATTCTGCTGAGGAGGGGGAATCCAGCAGGCAGGGTGGGCTGAAATATGGTAACTGAGGAAGAAGTGGGTGGACTGGATAGGTCAGAATTTTTTATAGGCTGAGGGGTTTTGGCCTGTGGGGGCTTAATATGTATAGCAGAATCATAGGAGTGTGCCATTCATGATGTCAAGCCAGGATATGCTGTAGGCAATCTAGCCATTCTGCTTCAAGAAGATATATGGTAGGAACTGAAGAGAATGCTCAGTGCTTAAGAATCATGGCTGTATTTGAAGAGGACCTGGACTGGTTGTATGCACGCACAAGGTGGCTCACAATCATCTGTAACTTCAGTTCTAGGGTATCTGATGATCTTTTCTCTTCAAGTGCTATATGTATGTGGTACACATATATACACTTGAGTATATACACAAACATAAAATAGAAAAACCAATAGGCTGTTTTTTAAAAAAGAAGAAAAAGATAAATGGTCATGCCAAGTAGAAGAACTAGCAGTACAAGGCTCAGGGTGAAAAGAGAACACAAAGGTCATCTGTTAAGCCTCTGAGGCTCATTCAGGACCACAAGGCCACTCATGTCCATCACTGCATAACAGATACTGGGTCTCAAACAGCAGAAGTTAGAGGTCAGGTATGTCATTAAGTGTGGATCACTGTGAATCTCTGCTTCTAAAATGACGGAGAAATCATGTGCACCAAGAGAACAGGGACACAAGAGTTCACACATTTCTCCTCTGCCACTCGCTGGTGACCATATTGCTAGTGTTTAGTGTAGCAAATAAAAAGCAGAGGCTTGTTGAGAATGGGCTGCATCCAATTCTCAGTTTCCCCTCATTGTGTTAAACAGTTGCTTGCTGACTGTGCATTGCCCAGAAAGACTCTATCTTATAAAGCTCACTTGGCACTATTGTGATTGAAGTATTTTAATTGAAGGGCTTTAGTCAACTTGAGCATAGCAAATATGGGCTTTATCATGCTTTTTCCATCTCTCCTATTTCCTGTACCTTGGCTTAAAAAAAAGAATGATGAATGATGATTTGGTTACATTCCTGTCTTAGTCAGGGTTTCTATTCCTGCACAAACATCATGACCAAGAAGCAAGTTGGGGAGGAAAGGGTTTATTTGGCTTACACTTCCATATAGCAGTTCATTACCAAGGAAGTCAGGACTGGAACTCAAGCAGGTCAGGAAGCAGGAGCTGATGGAGAAGCTGTGGAAGGATGTTCCTTACTGGCTTGCTTCCCCTGGCTTGCTCAGCCTGCTCTCTTATAGAACCCAAGTCTACCAGCCCAGAGATGGTACCACCCACAAGGGGCCCTTCCCCTTGATCACTAATTGAGAAAATGCCCCACAGCTAGATCTCATGGAGGCACTTCCCCAACTGAAGCTCCTTTCTTTGTGATAACTCCAGCCTGTGTCAAGTTGACCCTCAAAATCAGCCAGTACAATTGACCCCTTGTCAACTTGGCATACAAATACATCACTAGTAAGCCTCAACCCTTAGTTCTTATTCATCCCCAAGATCTTAAATAACTTTAAAAGTCCCACAGTCTTTACATATTAAAAGTTCAACCCTTTTAAAATATCCAATATATTTTAAAATCCAGAGTCTTTTTACAATTAAAAGTCTCTTAACTGTGGGATCCACTAAAATATTTTCTTTCTTCAAAAGGGAAAAATATCAGGGCACAGTCACAATCAAAAGCAAAAATTAATCTCCAACCATCCAATGTCTGGGATCCAACTCATGATCTTCTGGGCTCCTCCAAGGGCTTGGGTCACTTCTCCAGCCATGCCCTTTGTAGCACACACATTGTCTTCTAGGCTCCAGCTGCTTGTACTCCACTACTGCTGCTGTTCTTGGTGGTCATCCCATGATACTGGCATCTCCAAAATGCTGCTGTCTTCCACTGTAACTAGGCTTCAATACTAGCCTCTCATAGGCTCTCTTCATGGTGCCAAGCCTCAACTTCTTTGCATGACACCTTCAGTCCTGGGCCATCAATTGCAACTGAGGCTGCACTTTCACCAATGGCCTTCCATGGCCTCTCATAGCTGCTCTGCATGACCCCTTCATGCCTTCTGGAGGTTCCTCAGAAAATTAGACATAGTACCACAGGAGGATCCTGCAATACCTCTCCTGGGCATATATCCAGAAGATATTCCAACTGGTAATAAGAACACATGCTCCACTATGTTCATAGCAGCCTTATTCATAATAGCCAGAAGCTAGAAAGAACTCAGATGTCCCTCAACAGAGGAATGGATACAGAAAATGTGGTACATTTACACAATGGAGTACCACTCAGCTATTAAAAAAATGAATTTATTAAATTCCTAGGCAAATAGATGGATCTGGAGGGTATCACCCTGAGTGAGGTAACCCAATCACAAAAGAACTTACATAACATGTACTCACTGATAAGTAGATATTAGACCAGAAACTTTGATTACCCAAGATAGAATTTGCAAAACACATGAAACTCCAGAAGAATGAAGACCAAAGTGTGCACACTTCGCCCCTTCTTAGAATTAGTATCAAAGCACACATTGAAGGAGTCACAGAGATCAAATTTGTAGCTAATATAAAAGGATGGACCAACCAGTGACTGCTGCAGCTGGGGACCCATCCCATAATCAGTCACCAAATGCAGACACTATTGCATACGCCAGCAAGATATTGCTGAAAGGGCCCTGATATAGCTGTCTGGTGTGAGGCTATGCCAGTGCCTGGCAAACACAGAACTGGATGCTCACAGTCAGCTATTAGATGGAACACAGGGTTCCCAATAAAGGAGCTAGAGAAAGTACCCAAGGAGCTAAAGGGGTTTCCAACCCTATAGGTGGAAGAACAATATGAACTAACCAATACCCCCAGAGCTAGTGTCTTTAGCTGCATATGTAGCAGAAGATGGACTAGTTGGCCATTATGGGAGGAGATGCAGCTTGGTCATGCAAACGTTATTTATTCCTGGGCCAAGACATGGGAGTAGGTGGGTAGGGGAGCTGGGCGGGGGATTGGAGAGGATATAGGGGACTTTCAGGATAGCATTTGAAATGTAAATGAAGAAAATATCTAATAAAAAAATCTCTCAGGACCACCTCTTGGTCAGGTAGTTTGACTTTAACTTCCTAGGGATCCACCTGCCTCTGCCTCTGCCTCTGCCTCTGCCTCTGCCTCTGCCTCTGCCTCTGCCTCTGCCTCTGCCTCTGCCTCTGCCTCTGCCTCTGCCTCT
>LR750828.1:197665-277522 GCA_902729485.2 Mus minutoides
TCTAAGTTTTTCCTCTTTAAATGCTTCTAGTTTTTTATCAGTGTTTTCCTGTAACTCTCTAAGTTTTTCCTCTTTATATGCTTCTAGTTGTTTATCTGAGTTTTCCTGTATTTCCTTCTTATAGTCCTCCATCATCATCATGACCAGTGACTTTATATCCATGTCCTGCTTTTCTGGTGTGCTGTTGTATCTAGGACTTAATGTGGTGGGTGAGTTTGGATCTGGTGATGCCAAGTACCCTTGGATTCTGTTGCTTCTGTTCTTAAGCTTGCCTCCTGCTATCTCTTCCTGAGGAGACCTGTCGATGGTGCAGACCAGAAAGGACCCACTGTTCTGTGGGCAACTGCTGACCCACTGCTCCTAGAACCACCACTGCACTCTGCTCACCAGTAACCCCGATCCGATCTTACAGTCCTGGGGTATGCGAAGCACAGGGCAGGCCCTAGGTGTGTCCACTGAGCTCAGAGGAAAGATGGCTGGGTGGGTGGTGCTCTGGCTGGGAGGGGCCCAGCCTCCGGTGGGGCGGAGTTCTCAGATCCCGCCCCTGCAGGCAACTGCTGGCCCACTGCTCCCTAAACCACCGCTGCACTCCACTCACGTGTAACCCGATGTGATCTTAAAGTCCTAGGGTATGCGAAGCACAGGTCAGGCCCTAGGTGTGTCCGCTGGGCTCAGAGGAAAGATGGTGGGGTGGGTGGTGCTCTGGCTGGGAGGGGCCCAGTCTCCGGTGGGTCGGAGTTCTCGGATCCTGCCCCTGCAGGCAACTGCTGGCCCACTGCTCCCTACAGGAGCTCTGCACTCCACTCATGCGTAACCCCGATGCTATCTTAAAGTCCTGGGGTATGCGAAGCACAGAGCAGGCCCTAGGTGCGACCGCTGGGTTCAGAGGAGAGATGGCGGGGTAGCTGTTGTTTTAAGTGTCTCAGCTCTAGAGCTGGCTTACCTGGAACTATCAGTTTAGACCTGGCTCACCATGACCTCATATCCTGAGTATATCAAGTCTCTTGCCTCAGCCTCCTGAGTACCTTGGTTCAGGGGAATCAGGAATGGGTCCTTGTCTTTCTCCCTAGTCTGGGTTCATTCTGTCCTGAGTTCCATGAGGATGAACTAGGGTGAAGCTCTACCAAATCAGTGAGGTGGGAGCCTGTGGTTGACCAGTTTGGCTGCAAAGGGAAGGTGTGAAGGGAAGGGTGCATAAAAGGCTCAGGGAGTCAGAGAAGACTCTAGGAATTTTGGATTTTTCTCCTCACTCTACTGCTCTAGGAGACCTGTCACCAGTGTCTGTGTCAGGTAAGTTGGAGCAGAATTCTTAGTAGAAAGAGACAAGAAGAACAAGGTCTGTGGAAGGAAATGTAGATCACTTTCAACAAGATTTGACACATGTAGAAAACTGGAAACATGCCACAAATTGGATCAGACTTGCTCCCCACCTTGACAAGAAAGGAAAGGACTTCTGTCCCCTACCTTCCATAAAAATGTAAGTTTTGTGCCATACATAGATAAGGGAAGTGGAGTATAAGACATCATCTCCTCTAAAAACAGATCCATTTGGCCAAGCAGAATTTTCTGAGAAGCTTCGGGCTTTCTGAGTTCACTATCATTTGAGTGATGGTTGCTTATGGGACAGTGAAGAGGATCAGGATGAAGCACACAGCACAGTCCAGTAGCCTGAGGTCACAGTGGATGAGATGAAGGAAAAGGAAGAAGACTGCCAGGGTAATCCTTGGGACTGTGTTGACTTGAAAAGTGCCAAAGTGACTCCAGCATTTAGCTTTTGTTCTGAGTAGAACATGGTCATATGAACTTGAGGGATGAAGGATTGTCATGAAAGGCAGGTCAAATTTAAACCCTGATTTTACCTATCATTATTTTTATGGGAATGGAAGAAGACAAAAAAAAAACCACAAAAAAAACCAAAAGACAAATAAACAAAATACCCAAAGAATATGATTGGAAATTGCCCAGGAAGAACTATATACATTTACATATTTAAAACCATCCTTTTCGTCAGAATAAAGAAAAACATTTTAAATCTATTTCATAAATGATATTTCATAGTGCTGCACATGAATCAGAAGATGAACTTGAATAACATCATCCAAATCATAGTCTTTTTCTTACTGGACTTATAATTGTAGGGATTATTCTAATATTTTTGAGACATCCTGCCTTTGGGACTGAAAAAAACCTGTAGACCTTATCCTCCTTCACTTGGTAACTACTAATATGATCATTATTTGCAGTACAAGGAACAGAGATATAGCCACAGAGTTTTATTTTAGAAATAGGAGATATTGGCTGCAAAGCTGTGGTTTATCTGGCAAGAATGGAATAGAGCTTTTCTATCTGCACCACCTGTCTGCTGCCACCACCAGCCTCAGGACCAGTCTTTGTAGAAAGCTCACACCACAAACAGGATGGCAAGTTCTTACCTACATCCCCCTCTTTGGGATTTTTAAATTTCTCACACGTTCAAGCTTGTCATGAAATAACAGCAGGCCGTGACTTGTACAGGTTTGGAGCTGGAATGTACATTGGCTATTGCTATATGCTGCCTTTCAGACACATAGTTAAGTGGATTTTCCTCTAGCTCATGGCTGTTCTTGATCTCATCTTCTAGAGTCTCATGGGCTGGAGCAGTGGATAAATTTCTTTTCACCTGTACAAACATCACAAGCATATCCTTTCCCTTCATAGCTGCAGGTTTGTAATAGTTTCAGTCCAGAGGTCAGAGCTGCACAGTCTTGTCATTCTCATGAACTATATACCTTTTCTTTTCTTGGGAATACTTCATTTTATCCTTTTTATACAGGTTCCTTGATGACTCATCATTCCACTTTACTAAATATTAAAACATGTCTAATGCTCAGTTATGCTATTCTCAGGCCTTTTGTCCTGATTAACAGTGGCGTCCCTATTGCTAAATTCTTGAGTTCCCATTGAGAAATGCTAGGAGTTCATTCCTCTGTGGCCTTAAGATACACATTGTCATTTATTTCCCTTAAAAATTTTAGCGGGTATGTGGAAGGCATGTAACTTTGCTATGTCACATCAGCAGTCCTGGATGCCACTTTATAGTCCAGATCTTGGCCTGGTAATTGATATGCCTCTACATTACCAGCACTTTCTACATCATCACACTTATATATCCAAGCATTAATTCAGTTAAGCTTTATAATATTTCACATTAACAAATGAGACTAATACTAAACCACCTTAGGCTAGTTCAGGGTTTCTAGGAAGGTGGAAAGTGTATTCTTACCAACTTTTCATTCCACCATCCTTATCATGTGACTTGTAGTTTCTCATTAGCACTGGGAAAAATGCTTCAGACAACACTTTTGTCAGGAATCAGTATTTATTACCCCTCAAAGCCATATAAGAAGAAAAAGATAGGGTAGGTGGAGGTGAAGACATCACCCTTTTCTGGGATGGGTCTGCACAGCAGAGTGGAGATGACAGTGAGACAAGTGACATCTTCACAACACAGCAGATTTTGTCACTAATTGATTGTTGTTGCCAGATTCCAATCCTGCTTGGAAACTATTGAGGACAATGTGTGACAATTCTAACCATGTTAGATCTTAAATAATTACCATTAGTTCTTGCAAATGGGCTCTCTCTAATGATGCATTGCAGATCTGATTGATCACATGCTCCATGGAAGAGTCTCACAGTTATACTGATGATTAATATAAATAAGTATTTATATTAATAATTACTAACAGACTGTTAACACTGGAGCTCCCCCCTTCTCCCCCCATACACAAAATGTGTCAGTCATAATGGCTGACATTGAACATCTGGTGTCAGCTAAACCATGTTGCCCATAATACCAGGCTCCACTTTCCCTGATGCTGTACAGGAGCACACTGCTAAGCTGTGGACTAGGAGACTTGGGCATAAAGGGCACACTGGAGATTGTCTTTCAAGGGTTGCCTTGCCAAGTAGAAGGGCATTGGCAGTGCTGAGAACTCACAGCCTGGGACAGTCAATTCTCCAATCTCTTGTTCGTCTATAGTTTGGGCAGGGTCCTGGCAGCAGGCAAGGCATGGGGCACTTCTTAATAGCAGTTATAGTTAATTAGGCAAAGTCATTTATACCCCATAGTCTTCTTGGTGGAGACCTTAAGAATGCAACTAGGATTCTAGCAGTATTGTCTATCATGGGAAGCTTTTTTAATTGAGCACTTGAAATGTCATATTCAACAGATCTCTGAGGAGTTGGAAGGCCATTATTTAATTTATTTATTTACATCAGATTTTATTAAGTATTCCTGTTTTTAAACAAATTTTATTTGGCTTAGGCTTAAACTTGAAAACATACACAGAAGGCTAAATAAAGGTTGTCCCTGAAATAAATTACATTTATACTTAGCATAAATCCAAGCATAATTTGGAGCACATTAAAAAAATTTGATTACTTGTAAGGTAATTGAACTTAACTTGAATATCCTAATTACCTGTAATGCTTATAACATGTTAGCAGCTTTAATAAGATCAGGATTTTATAGTTTTCCACTATTAATTTTAAACTTGAAATTTCAAAAATATTTTTAATTGAATTTTATTGGTATCAAAATAAAACTTTAAATTTGAACTGAAACTGAAAATTTTATAAAATCATAAACATAGTCCGTAGAGTGATATGGAACTTTTTTTTTATCCTTCTATAGTGCACCATTACAGAATATCATAGTTCCTCTTGTCTAACTAATTAAGTTTCCCCCTGTCCTTAAATTTGGACATAGAGCCTTATGAATTCTAGACAAGTGCTGTACCTCTGACACTTTGATCCAATTCTTTGACCATATCTCCCAAAACTGCTGAGCCCCCAGTCTTGGTCCTATTCTGTCTTCTTCAGAATTTGAACTCTTCAAATCAATGTCCTCTTTTTTTTTCTAGTGATTAATTTGTAACAATTTTACTAGGTAACATTTATTTTGTATACTCATTATGTAGTTGAGCATGAACCTGTTCCTTTAATCTTCATTATCATCTTTTAATATTCATAGGAGGCAGGAAGTATTAAATAATTACCCACAGAGCACAAAGCTAATGATTCAGAGAGCTAGAATGTATAATCAAGTAGTTCAATTTCAGATTTCTATGTTCTGGTACTTAATTATACTAGAAAAAGTAGTCTATAATCTATATATTTTAAAGACATTGATTATGTCAACAGTGATATGAGTGCTAGATGAAACAAAATATTTTCTTATCTGGGATAGTGAAACTGTCCTAACAGTTAATTGGAGACTGTCTTTCTCATGCTTACATGTGCCTATATACATGTTCACTCCTTGCTGACATTACATGCCTCTCATCATCATTAGAATATATTTAGATAAGGATATCAGAATGATTTAGAGTTTTGGACTTAGAAAAGACTGGGTTTCAAATGAAACTTTTTCTGAGTATTTGATCTCAGTATTTCTCAGTCTGAATTTTATTTTAACATTACCTGAGAAAAGACTTGTTTTGAGTTTTAACCAAAATAACATATATTTAGGAATATAAGTACTCAGCAAATAGCCTCTTCTACCCCACCCCCCTTTGCTCTACCTTTGTTTCAATTTTCTCTTTCCTTCTCTTTCTTACACTCTACCATGCAACGTATCTTTCCCTTAACTATTGACAGGCATTTAGGTTGGATCCATGTAAATAGTGAATGCTTCTAAACACAGAAGTGCAAGTGTCTCTAACATTCTGATTTCATTTCCTTTGCATGGCTATCTTAGTGGGATTATTGAATCTTAAAGAAGACTACACTTACATTAAATGTAATTAGTGACTCTTAGAAATAGTACATATCTACAAAACCATACCCAAACGTTTAAAGCAATCCACAAACCTTACATGATCATTGCCAGCTACCTCCTCCACAGAATTTCCTCTCCTGAAAGACCAACCCTGGTTCTTCCCCACCTCTTACAGGTTTGACATACTATTCTGTCAATAGGAACACTGACAGTGACATTCCTGCATCTCTCAGATCTTCAACACAGTCATCAAAATACAATTGATCCAGGTATAGTGACATCCACCTCAAATAACAGCAGTTGGAAAGTATGGAGCAAGAAGGTCAGGAGTTTAAGGCCAATGTCTGCCTTAAATATTTATGCCTTAAATGTTTGAGAACAATAAGGGTTACACAATACTATGTCTCAAAAACAAAAAGGAAAAAAGAAACCTTCAATAGCCAAAAATGTTTATTTTTATTTTTACTTCTGTGTATGTGTCTGTATACATGAATGCAGGTACCCAAAAAGACCAGAGGTGTCAGATCTACTGGGACCAGGAGTTATAAGCCACTGCAAACCATTGACGTACTAGAAATCAAACATAGGTCCTTTTCAATATCAGTATGTGCTATTTACCTCTCATCCATCTCTTCAGATTCCTCATTTTTTTTCCTTTGCTCTGGTTAACCCTGCTCGCTCTGCTCAACCCGGCTTGCTCCTGCTGGCTCTGCTCGCTCCGGCCAGTTCCAATCGCTCCCGGCTGCCCTCATAAGGCCCCCTCTTGTTCCAGCCAGCCCTGCTCGCTCCAGTTGGCCCTGTTTGCTCCGATTGGCTCCACTTGCTCTGGTTGGCCCCGCTCGTTCAGGCCACCAGTTTGGCCCCACTCGCTCAGGCCCTGCTAGCTCCGGCCGTCCCCGCTCGGCTCCACTCGCTCTGGACAGCCTCGCTTGCTCAGGTTGGGCTCTCTGGTCCAAGAATTCATTTCTTATTATTCTTCATAAGTACGCTGTAGCTGACTTCAGAGGCACCTGAGGAGGGCGTCAGATCTTGTTACTGGTGGTTGTAAGCCACCATGTGGTTGCTGGGATTTGAACTCATCACCTTCCGAAGAGCAGTCAGGTGCTCTAACACGCTGAGCCATATAACCAGCCCCCATCCTCATTATTTTTAAAAATAAAGTTAGAGAGGTAAGAAGAACTAGCTATTAAACTTCTGTTTACCTAGTTTCTCTCAAGAATAATTCTTACAGTTTGTTTTTAATTCTTGCAAATGATGGAGAGAAAATTTAATTGATAATGTTACTACATTCTATTATCTTCCTATTTTATTAAATTTAAGTGCCCTTCATTCTGTATCAATATATTGTGTGTGAACTAATTCATTACTTTATAAATACCATACCAAAATCTTTAAAGCTTTTAAAAAGACATCTATATTGGGAGGGAGCATGCATGTGCCATGGCACACATAGAATTCAGAGGACAGCTTAAAGGAATTGGTCTTCTTCTACCATGAGAATCCTTGGAATCAAGCTCAAGTTGTCAGTCTTGGCAGTCTCTTCCTGATGAGTCTCTTCACCAATCCTAAATGCCATAAAATTCTGTTGTAAATGTGGATACTTGGGAATATGTTTTGTTTTGTATTTTTATCTTGATTTTGGTTCTGAAAATTGACTTGGGCCTTGCCTATAGAGAAAGTTACACTGGCACTGAGGTATACCCTCAGCCCTGGGATATTTTCAAGTAGCTACCAAATGCATATCTTGTTTGCTATTTAGGTACTGTGCTTGGAGTGATATATACTATTTTTTAATTGCATCTCATTGGTGAATGTGTGTATCTGAAGGGTTAGTCGTAGAAATGGTCTGAGTCAAAGGGATTCACTTTAGGTGTTATGCAGATGTTGACACGTTGCTTTGCTGATCTTCACTGCCTGAAGCTCAGTAGAGAAGTCTGTCATGGGAAGAGTTCCATGTATTCAGGATGGACAGAGGCCACACTGAGTGTTGAGGATGAGGTGCCAGAAAATGGGAAGCTTCCTGGGTCTCTCTAGCTTCCCAGGATCTTTGTGTCAGATGGAGTCTGCCTGCAGCCAGCTGTGCTGTGTGAACCTACCTTTACCTGCTTAAGCCTTTCTTACTCCACTAAAATGTATATATACAAGCCCCAGAAAATACTAATAGCCATTTCAAAATTCCTTTTCAAAAGAGATCAAAGTAACATGGCTTTTGGAACATTAATGAGTATGGCAACATTCAGCCAAGAGTCCATCCCTGTGAATCAGCATAAGTGGGCTCAGAACTGCATAACCAACAGTCAGAAATTCTTGAAAGTGCGTAGTTAAGGAGTCGTTCTTCAAGGAGGAAGATAAATACAAAGAAACAACACAATCTGTCCAATAAAAGAAAACAAAACAGAGCATCAGAAGGAGGACACTTTGAGCAGCTCTCAGCTCAGGGGGAGTTCTGTAGAGAAGCTTGGAGTTCTGAAGGTAGAGAACATGCTGGTGGTGCTTGTAGAGAAGAAATACCATGTAGCCACTGGCCCCTCCCATAGCACCCTGAAACACTGCATCTCTTAGGACCATGAGGATGAGAAAAATGTTGTTTCTTTTCTGACTTTCCTTTTTGAAATAACAATATTCACTGTTCTGCCTCAGTTGTAAGGTGTCTGTAGCTGTGTCTCTGATGGAAAGGAGGAGGTTCATGCTGATCAACATATTTAGAATCCAAAAGAAGAACAGAGATAGAAGCACATGCCATTTAGACCTTAGTCTGAGCCTCCCCCACAAGGAGACTCTGGGGCTCATGATGACTGCTTGGACCACTGTGAGGAGACTGCTGGTGCAGATGGACAGGCCCCGGGCCATCCTTTCTAGATAAACCATAATGTGGCAGCCTACATCACCTAGAAAGTGTCTCAACCTTAAAGCTGCAATTGTCACTGGCATTGCCTTGGTAAAAAGCAATGTAATATTTGTCAGAGCCAAGTGAATGAGAATAAGGTGTATAGACTTCTTTCTGGAGCCCATAAAAGTGCGTATATAATTCACAAAAATGGAAACATTTGCCACAGTGCCAAGTCCAGTTAGAAGAAGGAATATGGTTATTTCACTAATATTCAAAACTTTTTTTAACTTCATGGGCAGAAAATTTGGGATCTTGTAGGTAGAGTTTGAGAAAAGTAACTGATTTGATGTGCATCAATAAAACACATTTTACATCATACTTTATTTCTGGTATATGAAAGACAGCCTTGACATATGCAATGGAATAGATTTTCTTTCCACTTCAAAGAATTCTAATTTTTTTCTTGACTTTATGGAACATCTTGTACCTTATCTGTGATATCTGTGGGAGAATATTTAAGAAAAAAGATTTGAAATTACAGAACAGATTTATTCCCCTGACTTCCATATTAGCAAAACTAAAGTGTGTGTTCAAATGTTGATACATTTCATGTATTTTGCATCTCAGCATGTGTCAGAATATACTCAAAAGTTTGCCAAACTGAATGTCTCCTAACATTTCCTATTGAAATTTGTTAACATTCCTATCAGTCAGTTTCTCAAGCCTGCACCTTTCTTAGCCTATCTACCACTTGAACACTTAGGATAAAGACAATTATTTTTTTAAAAAATGTGACAAGAATAGCAGTTCACATCTATAACCCCAGAACTTGATGAAGGGTGAGGCAGGAACATTACTGTGAATCCACATAGTGAGTTTCAGGTCAGCCATGATCAGATAACAAGACTCTGTCTGAATTCAACTCCAAAAAGTCTTTAGAACACCTCAAAAGCAACACAAAAATCAATACAAATCAAAACAAACCTTTCTTAATGCATCAACATTAGCATCTTTCAGAGCAACTCCTTTCTTCTGCAATGCCTTTTGTTTTAGGATTGTGATTTTTCTTTTTAAATGAATATGGAAAAGACCTGATTTATGTCCTGTCTCTAGTTACTATATCTTTGATTCGTATATACTTATACTCAAGAGGTGCTCTTTAAATCAAACTATTCTGCTGACTTTGCTGCTTACAAAGTTCCTGAGGGTTATCACACACCTCAACATCAAACCCACCTGTCCAGTGCTTCACTCTTGGTGCAGCTGATAACACTGAAGTAAAGACTCAGGGGTGAGGTTATGATCTGAACAAATCAGGCACACTGACTGGATGCAGACTGTGCACTGGAACAACCTTAGAATGCTGTCAAGAAGGGTTTAGGAGAGGTCTTCCTTCCCATGGAGTGACCTCACTGCCTCTGAGAGAACATGGAATAGATCTGAATGAGCTTCTGATGACCAAGAAGAGAAGGAAGTCTTCCCAGGTGTTATGTGATACATTAGTGTCCTGCCCAGCAGGACCTAGTTATTCCATGGGAATGAGGAGGACCAATGTCTGAAAGAGAGAAACAGGCAGGGAGAAGGAGCGAGACCATGCTTTGGGAGGCTTTTGTCATGGTCTGATTTTAATAAGGCACAATACCCAGTTATATACACACAGCAAAAGGAGCAGGAAAAGGAGAACTGAGGAGGGAGAACAAAGACTTCAAAGCGAAGGACATATGGGAGGATGTAGATGGCAGGCTTGAGGCATCTTGTGATTTATTTCAGAGTCCTGGGGCCTGCTTATCTCAGAATGCTGGTTCTTCCTTAACAGCCCTAGGTGTCAGTTCAGGGCAAAAAGACCATCTGGTTCTGAGGAGCAGCCTGTGTAAAAGAGGGCTGTGACTCAGCTCCCAACAAATGGTTAATTGGTTCTCAGGTAGGAGCTGTTAAAGGCCTGGTTTCCCACAGCCTGGTTAACCACACATTAGGAAAAATGCAGTTTTTGAGGTTGGAATATCTAGTAATGCCTACTTAGTGCACTGGGGCTCTGAGCTAAGGACAGTATTAACCTTTATACCAGTTGTGGCACTGCAGTTGCCATGTCACCACATTCCCATTGTCATGGCAGCTAGATTTACCCAGGTCTGTTCTCTCAGCCTGTTAATACAATAAGTGTGCTTTGATTTCTGTCAGTCCCAGGTCCTACCACATCCAGGCAGGCCCTCCCACCTCAGTTAAAATCCACTGGAAACTCTCACTGAAGCACCCAGAGATGTGTATACTCCATGATTCTAAGACAGTCAGGCTGACAATGAAGATTAATCCTCACACAATTCTCCAGAACCGAAGCAATCAGGACTGGCCCATGCTGTGTGTACTTAGGATGCTTTGCATTGCGTGTGTGTGTGTGTGTGTGTGTGTGTGTGTGTGTGTGTGTGTTAGTTTGTTTTCAAACAGCGTCTGTCTTCTATAATGGAGCCTGGCCTCAAACACACTTTGCAATGAGAGGGCTTTGAAACCCTGGTCTCCACCCGTTACTTCTGGAGCAGAAGTATGAAGGTTACTTCTGTAACAGGCCTGTGCCACTATGCTTGTCTTTGGCTTGATTATTTGTAGTTTTGTTTTGTTTTCTTCAAGATTACTGTCAGAAACTCTGTGTGAACACCGGGTTGTACCCAAGTCTTAGATGATGCAGCCTCACAAGTAGGAACATCAGGTACTGCCTTTCAGCCTCAGTTTCCTATACTGCAACATGGAAGAATACAGTCTGTGCCCATGCATTAAACAAATCATGCTGTGATGTTAATTCACAGTTCATAGTGCAATAAAGCACCAATCATATCAATAAGAACAACCATAATTAGTATATTTAATAAGAGTTGACTAAAAACTTAGTCAGATATCCAGAATCTGTTTTAAAAGAATGAATATTCAACATATTCTTCAAAACCCTCATGCCATTAACAAATCCTTTATGTTTTTCTGATATGGTTCTAGGGATTCTCCTCTTCCTGGGAACTCTGCCTTAATTTTAGTAAGGGCCCAAAGCTCCAAATCAGATTTCTGGTAATCTTTGAAACACCTATTACAATAATTTAACTATGTTTTGACTGATCGATTTAAACAGTAACAGGGGATAAAGAGTGACCTTCATAAAGAGCTTTTGAATCATTACTGGAAACTACTTAAAGGGGCAAGCTTTACATTGAGCTATGTAACAACTCATGCAGGCAACTGTGTCCATGTCAGACACAGTTTTCTCAAGTAAACATGGCACCAGTGATTAATGTTTCATCAAACAGTCTGATATTCAGTGAATTATATTATCTTATAACATGTACCCCCAAAAAGAGAACTATAATTCAATACTAATAGGTAATAGATTTTTCCATCCACCTCATATGTGATGAGGTTGACCGAGATGCTTGTTCTTATATATGAATAGAATGAGTGCAGAAAAACCTAAACACATACAGAGGGAAGAAAGAAAGAAAGGGGAGAGGGAGGAAAGGAAGGAAAGAGAGAGGGAAGAATTTGAGGAATTAAGAACTTAATGAGTAAAGGCCAAGTTTGTCCCTATATAAGAGACACAGGGGAGATTCTGTGAAAAGTGAACATACTGTAAGTCGTGGTACAGGTAAGAGCAGCGGCTTGAGAAGAGATTTTTTGGTTTGTGTCTCCCTAGAAACCAGAGAAGCTCTTGAATCATTCTTATTCTCCCACAAAGGAAAAGAAGGAACACTTGCAAAGACCACTCCTCCCTCCTGAGCTCCCCAAAGGCCCTGACTCCTAAGTGGGGAAACCTGGTGCTTTTGTTCCAGCCTGTGGTACATACCTTTGGAGATGAGGCTCAGCAAGCTCTATTATGCCTTACAAACAAAAGCAGCAAATGTGCTTCTGAAGGAGGAGCATCAAAGAGTGTTCAGGTGTGCTCACTACAGCAGCTGCAGCAAAAGAGATGGTCTGGGTTATCCTCAGGCCAGGTGAGCCCTGCAGGGCTGTATTTGAAGCTTCTGGGTTTGTAAAGTTCTTGCTTTCAGTTCTCAGTGTGGAGGAGAAGGAAGCCCTGTACAGAAAATTAGTCTCTGAGGCATAAAGCTCTCCCTCCACAATTACTACAGAGTTTTGTTTTAGAGGGTGTTTCAGACTTAATTAAAAATTAATTACTTATGTAACAAACTGTAGAAATAATCCTTGAAGGAATAGTCTTAAATTTAATTAACAGAAGGGTATGCAGCTAAAATAGGAACAGCAGCCAGATTCTGTGTCCTCTCTTAAACTTCACTCAACTCCAGAGTCATGCATCTGAAGGGAACCTGCTTTAAAGGCACAGAAAAAAAGCAATGCCCTGTTCTTTCCTTTGATCTATCTAATCCCATGATGGTTCAAAGTCTTCCAAAGTGATTGTTTCCTACTTTTTTCATTAAAGAGTACCTGGTGCCCCAGTGCCTGTGTCCAGTTCCCACCTCTATGGGTCTCACTCATGAACACTGTGCAAGTAGCTTGTGTGACAGACCCCAAACCAACAAGGTTCCTTCCCTGCTAGGGAGGGTAAATGTCAGAAGGACCTCAGAAGTCATGGCTATAAAAGACACCCAAGTGTTCTTCACCACTGGTAACATGCTCTGCATTGACTGCCCAGGTCCTTGTTATTGTCCTCTTCATAGTCTGGGACTTCAGTGTCATTTGTAGGAGGAGGAGTGCATTAAAGTGCTGAGATTGCCCTTCCACAAAAATGCCCACCCTCACCCCATCATACAAATCTAGGAGTGTTTGTAGGTGTCTATGGAGACATCTTTCAAGTGTTTGATCTCCTTCGTCTTTGCTATATAATTATTTTAAAAGACTTTTTAAAAATTTCATGTGCATGAGTGTTTTGCCTTTATATATACCCCCACACCCCCAACACAACCCAGTCAAACATGAGATGGAGTTTAGGAAGTCTTATAGAAGAGTTGGGTGAAGGATTGAGGGACCTGAAGAGGACAGGGGGGGACTTGATGGGAAGACCAACAGTGTCAACTAACCTGAACCTTGGGGCCTCCCAGAGACTGAACCACCAACCAAACAGTGAGCATGGGCTGGACCTAGGCATCAGGCACATATGTACTAGATGTGAAGCTTGGCCTTCATGTGGGCATCCCAATAACTGGAGTGGGGGCTGTCTCTGAATGGGTTTCCTGACTGCCCATGCATTCCATTTTCCTAACTGGGCTGCCTTGTCTGGCCTAAGTGGAAGAAGAAGCACCTTGACCTGCAGTGACTTGATCTAAGGGCTGGGGCTAATATGTGTGTGAGGTGATACTCAGAGAGGGACTTTCCTTCTGAAAGGAGAAGGGGAAGGATGTATAGGGGTGAATCTGTATGAGGGAGCACTAGGAGGAGAGTGGGAGCTGTTATTAAGATATAAATGAATACATAGATTAATTAAAGAAAAGGCAATCATGTGGGTGCAATCATACAGATATTTGACAAATGACTCTACTCTTTATTCTGTGGAGCTTTTGTGGGTTATTTTGAAGTGTCATACGTTTTCTAGATTACTACTACTCAAAAATCTTTTTTCTTTTCAATTCAAATGTTCATTAGTTTCATGCCACCTAGAGAAATGTACTTATTCAAGTCCTTATACAGATAAGGGTGAGAGGCATGTCCTTGAACTACATGCTAAATAATCATTTTTTTTCTTTATGAAGTAAACTCTCCTCAAGTGTTGTCATAACAAAAGTAGACTAATAAACACCAGGATTATAGACTTTTTCTCTAGCACATTCATTTCCTTTTTTGATCATTGTCTATGTTTGTTGATAAAGAATTAAGAAACACACGGATATGTTTAAAAAAAAAGTTAAAAATAAAAGATAAGCCAGGTGTGGTGGCACACACCTTTAATCCCAGCACTCAGGAGGCAGAGGCAGGCAGATTTCTGAGTTTGAGGCAAGCCTGGTCTACAAAGTGAGTTCCAGGACAGACAGGGCTATACAGAAAGAACCTGTCTCAAAAAACCAAAAAAAAAAAAAAAAAAAAAAAAAAAAAAAAAAAAAAAAAAAAAAAAAAAAAAAAAAAAAAAAAAAAAAAAAAAAAAAAAAAAAAAAAAAAAGAAAAAAAAAAGATAGTTGCTAAGAGTTTTGTTTTAGATGAAATATATGCTTCAGCAAGAAGATATGAACTAAGATGTTAAAATATACACCAGTGGTGTGAATAAATAAGCAATTAATAAAAAGTGAAACATTTGTTATTTTCTATCAGAAAGCTGCATAATAAAACAATTTTTATTGTAGGGATTCTGAGAAATGCCCTGTTTCAGAACATTGTAGCTGGCCCTTTGGCTACATGGTATTTCTGCTCCAAGAATGCTACCAGTGTGTCCTCTGTTTACAGACAACCAATTCTGTCTACAGATTTTCTTCCAGATGGAAGCTGCATGGCGGACTCTTTTTCTGATATGCTTTGGTGTTTTACTGAGCACTACAGGCTTTAAACTGTTTTATTAGCTTTTATATTTCAAAGGTAAACAAGATATTTAGAAAATTTCTAAACAAATAACAAACACAAAAGAAGTTAATCATTGTTACACCAGACATAATTATTTTATTTTTCAATTTTTATCTACCCTGACATATGTAAATGTACAACTTAGTTTCTTTGTGCCTCGATTCCCCATTTGGGAGAGAGTACAGAAATCCTGGTGTCCTCAAAAGCTGTCCTCTCATCTACAGAAGAAGCACATTGTCATGTGTCAGCTGCACCTACATGTATGGAGACACCATCACACAGGGCACAGAGGGAGACAAGTAACCTCAAACTCATCTCTCAAGATAACCAGTGGTTTTTCTCTTCAAGAACAAAATTATGATTTTTATTACTTCTAATTTCCGGCCTGCACACTGATTTAAATCACTTTGCATCTGGGATAGCAAGGGCTTTCTAGGAAACAGAATGAAAAGTACATAGGACCGCTCTTGGGTACACACAATTTTAGAAGTGTACTTGACATTTTATAATGTGTAGAAATTGCATTAGAAATAAGGCCAAGGTAGGGGTGGGGGTGGTGAGGGGACACGAGTATTTCAAGTCCAATAAGATACTTAATGTACAGGAATGAAAAATCAGGGAAAGCAAAGACCATCACTAACTAGTGATGGGCTGCGCTAGAATAAGCTTATCCTGGTCCATGTTTGGGACTTGTGCAGGCAGCAGAATACCCAGTGCTCCACATCATCTATTCTACTTCTGTCTAACAAGGGATTTAAGAAAGTGAAGGAAGAGACTTTTATGAAGCTGATCCCCTGCCAGTTCAGAAACTGGCACTTTGGGAAGGTGAAAATAAGTCAGGAGATGTGGGAAGCTCCGTACACAGAAACTTCGCTAGTTATTCATTCTCTCACCTCACAGCCTTCCTCTCAAAATAATTAAACACTAATGAAGCTGGAAGTTACTTCTGATCAAAACAAATGTTGTAACTTTGGGAGAGAGGGAAGCTGTGCTTCAGGGACAGAAACACTGCAGTGGCCTATCTTCCCCCTGACACTGTGACAATATCAAACCTGAAGTCTGCAGACCTGATGGCAGCTAAGAGTTCCACAGATCCAGAAAGTACAAATATGACCTGGCAAGTGTCACCTTCCAAGAGCTGCTCCAGGGCCAGTCTGCACCACAGAGATCCAGACACAGAGCACACACAGCTGTGCCATGGAGAGATTCATTAAAACTGAAAGTCTCTCTCTAACTAAACCAGGGAGGATTTGAGAGGATCTTTGAGACTTGGGTCTTCCACTTTCCTTCTGACTCTGACAAGGCTGGTCCCTGGCTGTAGAAAGATGAAAGGAGATAAGTTCCTGGAGATACAGAAGTGGGACAAAAATTCTGAGGCATTTCTATCTATTCTATAGCTGAAGTCATGACAGGTGGTTCTTTGCCTAAGGTTATCATCTTGCCTTTTTTTTTTTATTTTTTAAGTAATCAATGTTTAATAGTCTACCAAAACATTGGAGGAAGTCAGGACAGGAACTCAGCAACAATGGAACCTGAGGGCAGGAGATGATGCAGAAGGCATGGAGGTGTGCTGCTTATGGCTTGCTTTCTATGCTTTCTCAACCTGCTTCCTTATAAATCCCAGGACCACAAGCCCATTGATGGCACCAACCACCATGGGATGTGCATCCCCCATTGATCATTTATTGAGAAAATACCTGACAATGGGCTCTCATGGAAATATTTTCTCAATTGAGGCTCCTTCCTCTCTGATGACTCTAACTTGTGTTAAGTTGACATACAAAAGCAGCCAGTACAACTGATCACTTGTAAACTTGAAATACAGACCCAACACTATTAAGCCACAACCTTTCTTTCTTATTCATCTCCAAGATCTAACATTAAAAACAAATATAGCTTTAAAAATCACACAGTCTTTACAAATTTAAATACATTAAAATTTTGATCACTTTAAAAAAGCCAATGTCTCTAAAAATCCTAAATCTCTTTTAAAAATTACAGGTCTTCAGGTATGGGCTCCTATAAAAAATAAAAAATAGCCGGGCGTGGTGGCGTACGCCTTTAATCCCAGCACTTGGGAGGCAGAGGCAGGTGGATTTCTGAGTTCGAGGCCAGCCTGGTCTACAAAGTGAGTTCCAGGACAGCCAGGGCTATACAGAGAAACCCTGTCTCGAAAAATCAAAATAAATAAATAAATAAATAAATAAATAAAGTACCTTCTCCAAGAGGGAAAAATAGGGTATAGTCATAATATGAACCAATCAAAACTAAACTCCAGCAATATAAATAACTCAATGTTTAATGTCTGGTATCCACACATGATCTCCTGGGATCCTCCAAAGGTTGTGTGTTTTTTCTCCAACTCTTGCGTCTGTAGCACAAACAACTTGTCTTTTAGGGTCCAGCTAGTTCCAATTTACTGCTGCTGATGTTCTTGGTGGTCACCCCATTGTACTGGCATCTCAAAAATGCTGGAGACTTTCACTGCAATTAGGTTGAACATTCACCAATAGCATCTCATAAGCTCTCTCCATGGTGCCAAGCCTCAACTTCTTTGCAATGACCCCTTCAGTCCTGGGCCTTCAACTATCACTGAGGCCGCACCTTCATCATTGATCTTTCCTGGCCTACCATGGTGCCAACCTTAGCTGCTCTCCATGACCTCTTCATGTCTTCAAAACCAGTACTACCTGTGAGACTCTTATACATTACCAAGTCTGGCTACCACCATAAGATACAACCTTGGCTACCTCTGTAACATAGCTTTTCTATGCTCTTAGAAAACACTTCCCAGAAGATTTCACCTAAGTGATGCAGGTATCCTCTTAATCACCACATATTTCTTAGCTTCATATAACTAGCATCAATTGTCCCAGTAATACAAATGTTTCAGTAGTTCTGGTATCTTGTTCATCACAGTGGAGTCTTCATTCCTACCTAACAAGAACAGCAGACTCTTAAATCAAAATAGCAAGTGGCCCTTATAGTCTTTCATCTTCATTTTAAAAAGTCACAAACCAGGCATCTTCTGCACTGCTCTCAAAACTCTTATCTTCCAAGCTCCTATAGAACATCCTATAGATGTCTCAATACTCAATGGCTTTTCAAGTCCAAAGTTCCAAAGTTCTTCCACAATCCTTTTCAAAATGTAGCCAGATCTGCCACAGCAATACCTCACCTCACTGGTACCAAATTGTCTTAATGATGCTGTTTCATTGGAGCACTAAACCCTGGCTAATACATCTAGTTTCAGAGCTTTCTTCCTAAAGACTAAAGGCTTTAAAGAATCTAACATATAGAAACAGACTAAACAAGCACTTTCAATGTCAGTCATTGATATCTGACTCAAGAGAGAGTGATGTAAGAACCTGGGATGGGGTGAAGAGCAATGTATTCAGTCTGAATGATGACAGCATTAAGAATAAAGAAGAAATACATGACGATTGATAAAATGTGAGAAAGGACATCCTGAAATTTGGTTGCTTAAACTGGTTCTATTCTGATCTTTTCTCTGGAAATTCAGAATTGAGTCCCAGTTAAAATGGATTTGAAGTCATACTCAGAAAATAAATAAAACTAAGGAAACATTATATTAAAGCTATTGTAAATTTAAATGAGAATAAGCAACAGAATTTTAAAACATGGAATTCATAGTAGTTTTTTCAGTGGGTTGACTGCACAATGATACCAGTAGTGTGCCAGCATGGATGGAGCTGGGGAAATGGTTCACAAAGCCTCACCATAGATGAAGAGCTCCATGTAACAGAGGAGGGGAGGTGGAAATTGTATATTCATGCATGGAATTCTCAAAGAAAGGTTTTAAAAGAGAGCGGAGTGGAGCAAGGAAATGAAGGCTCAATGGCCTAGGCTGCTCCTGGCAGAGCTGTGGTCCAGATCAGATCCTAGAAGGAATCTTCTTATAACTAAAGGAAATTTGGACCCATGTCTTCAAATCACAGTGCATTAGTAGCCCACTGTTTTACAAATGGAACTATCTATTCATAAAATACCACTTTTGGAGTTTGCATGGGATGGCAACTCAATCATAACCTCAGAGGACAGATAGATGTGCTAGGACTTGAGCACACCTGAACAGACACTGGAGTGGAGGGCTGTAGGCTGGAAATGAAGAATGGATTGGGGTTGCGCAGCACTCATGAGCATGGTTCAGAGCTTCAGACAACATCAGTGCTTCTCCAGGTTCTCAGAAAGCTGCCTCTTTTTTTCCAGACTCTGTAGGAGGCAGTTTGTACAAACTTCACAAAGTAAAGAGAAAAAAGCACCAAAGGAAGTGTCATCCCATTTTAGGTGAGAGACCTGTGCGCTGAGCACTGGACCAAGTCAGTATTCAGCTGCCTCACTGCCTTTTGAGATATCATTATTGACAGCTTCTTGTCCCAGCTATCTGTTAGGGCTGGGAGAAGGGTGACACACTCTATCATTAGGGAACAGTTACATGCCCCTAGTACTTCTTGGCTGGGAGAAGAGTGACATTCTTCTCCTTAGATATTGTGCTGGCTACCAAGTGACAATCAAACCATGCTTTGCCTGTAAATTTGTTTACTTCCTTCAAGCCTTTACTTGACTGTGAATGTGGGTATATGTCTACAAATAAAGTCCCCCACTGACCCATACCACTGTAGTAGCTATCCTTCCAAGGTTGTCCAACATCTGTGAGACATCATCAGCTGTCATACCTCACCCTCAGTTCTCCCTATCCTGCATATACTCACCCATCTGACTTGCCCTCTTCTATCAGGTTCTCATCCAGCTACCTCCTGGATGAGAAGGACCAAGGACCCTAAGCACAGGTGTATAGAAGTGGGACAATCTGGTATAGACATTTCGGTTATTGTTTGCTGTATCATTTCATACACTTCTATGAATGCAATTAAACCCTAATTAATACTGAGGTGATTCCTGAAATAGAGTAATGAAGTAATTGTGGGGAGAGACGGATGGCTGTACTTCAGGGACAGTTCCTTTAGAGACATCCTTCTAAGTGACAGCATTGTGACTATGACAACTGAGGTCCCAGGGACAAGTTATGACAGCCAAGGCTCTACACCACTTAGATACAAATGCAGTTACAGGTGGCTCACCTTCCAGGAAAAACCAGAACCTGACTGTACCACAGCTGCCAAGGTGAGTAGTCTTGGAGTTCTCTGGTTTATACACTTGCCAAGTAAATTTCCCACAGAAGCAAAAATGTTAATCTCTTTTGTACCAAGCCAGGGAGTCAAGATAGTGTTTGAAAGACTTAAGACCTTCCCTCTTCTGCGTATGCCTAAATTTATGTGGCTGTGCCTATATATATATATATATATATATATATATATATATATATATATATAAAATCATTTTCAGTACCTGTCACTCCACCATTGCTTGAGTATCTCTCTCCAAGTCCTAGATTATGTATCTTTAGAGAGCTCTGGGGTCTTGTCATTGGTACTCATTATATGCTTTTATTGAAAAATAGAAAGATGTCTGGGTTTCTGCCCAGAACTCAGTTTGGTTTTGACTTTAATTTGTACCTAAATCATGATTCTGTTGCCTGAATTTGTTACATACATTTTTTTAACCTGACATTTGGTGTATCACAATGTATTGAATGGACCATCTTTCACTTTCTACTAGTTTCCTAAACGCTGTGTGCACTGTGTTTAAATAGAAGGTATTATTTGTGCATCCGTCCCTAATATCCCCCTATCTCCATCAATATTAGTACACATGCAAATCCACTTCACTTTTTACTTGCCTGTTTCTTAAAGGCTCTGTTGTCAAAAAGTGTTCCTTTTGAGAATTCCTACCGTTCTACCAGGCTGTTTGGTATTATTTGAGGGTACCTGCCTGAAATTCAGCCCAATATTGTATCCAAGGAATTCTAATCTTATACTTTTTTGAGGCTCCAGAACCTGGGATGGGTGTATTTACCTGCCTCTGGTGTCATGCGTTCTCAGAATGGTATATCATGCATTGATCTCAAAGCAATTTTTCTCTTTTAAAACAGTCTGCTGTAGTGTTCCAAAAGCAATTTGTTGAGCAGGGCTGCAGCTTAGAGGTACTATGCTTGTCTTGAATTTTTGAAGTCTGAGATTCAACACTAGGGCTGCCAAAAAGAAAAGAAAATGAGAAAATATTCATGACAATTTTTATCTCTCTCCCCTGACATTCTTCATTTTTATTCTGTGGTAATGAAAAGTAACTTCTTATATATCTCAAGTAAATAGTAAATCTTATTCTGGGCTATAAACAGTTGGTAAGACAAGAGAGCTGAAAAAATAGTAATTCCTAGAAGGACAGGAAAAAATAAAATACAAGATAATATTTGATTAGTATATAGTGGCATTGAGGTATATAGAATAACAAAATATTCATTAATAATCCAGATGTTTTATTTAAGCTGTATGTGTTAGTTAGTGCTGGGAAACCTCATTACATGAAATATTTAGGCTTGGGGAAGTCTCTCAGAGTGCACTCGTGCAGCCTTTACTCTCCCCATTGGTTAAAAAAAAATCAAAGATCAAAAGCCCCCAGAAGCCAGGGGCTATCTACTAACAAGCAGGGAGGCAGCTGTGTTGTCAGAAACCTTCAGGACAAAGAAATCTGAAGGACATGCTTAATAATGAGAAGGCAATAAAGGCAAGATCAAAAAGGCAAAACAGGCAGACTTGTAGAATCTTTATCTAATCATTCCGAATGCAGGCAAAGTGCAAGATTGTAGGGATAAGCTCATGCATCCTGATGTCCTTAATTCCTAAGAAATAATCCACAGTCTTGCATGATTTCATAGCTGAGTGTCCTCTAATAGTTTCCTCTGAGAATGGAACATTCCCTCCTACAGGGAAGCTCTTTAAGCAAAAAGCTAAACAAGTACAATAGCTACAGAAAATCCCTAGAACTCACTAGGCAGATCTACTAGGGCTCTCCCGGCCAGAATAGACAGAACAAGCTGCAAGTCCTTTTCAGACTCAGCTAAAGTACAAAAAAGACACTCAGGCAACTCAAGCTGCAAAGAAGACTTAACACCAAACCAGCTGCCTGGGAGAAGCAGAAACCAGAGGAAGAGGCTGGTGCCACAGTCACTTGGAAAGGGCACTCTCCAAGCTGTTTGGCTACCTGCAGGCTGTACAGTGTCCTCCAGATTTCCCAGCTTTTGTGGGCTGTGACTCATGCTGGGGTGGGCCTCAATAGTTCAGCTGTCTTTGGGTCATCCTGTAAGTAAGTCCTCAGCCATACTCTTGGAAGTAACTCTAAGGAAACACCTTTGTTCACCTTTTGTATTATCTGTACTTTGCTCTTTCTTGGATTTCTACCTTGGGTGAGTTGCATCTCCCCAGCAAAACTTCTGTTACACAACAGTGAGACACTAGGCTGGCACTCACTGATGTCAAAGAATAAAATCATCAAGTAGGCATGATAACAGATCTAGTAATCCCAGCATTTGGAATGAAGGCAGAAGGATTTGAAGTTCAAGTTTATCCTCAGCTATATACAAAATTCAAGGTCAGCCTGGATTACATGAGACCCTGCCTCTAAATAAAAAGACAAACCGAAAGAAGTATATCAATAGATAGGTGATAGAGGTGATAGAAAGCGATAGATAGATAGATAGATAGATAGATAGATAGATAGATAGATAGAAACAGACATGTGATAAATAACAAAAATCTCTCTGTGATTTAAGTCTGAGAGTCAGTTTGCATTGATCAGGATCAAAACAGCCTATTGCTAACCAGATTGTCAACAAAGACAGAAGCAAAACAGACCTCACTAAAATCATAGTTTGTACCAAATTCATGCAGCAGCTACAGAGTCCCATAAAAATGTATATCTGCTGAACACATCTAGCAGTGAAACCCTAATCTGCTTGATACAAGAAATGATTATCAGGATTCCTAACTCATGCTTTATCCTTATTTCAAAACAGCCAGTAACAACACTAACTGCTTTTTCCTATTTCAACTAGATCAACCTCAACTCAGGCTGAATTGTCCAGGATGCCTTAGCTGTCCCCAAGGTCGCTCTGTGAGAGCTCAGACCTCTGCTAATGACTCTCCCAGACAGTGCAGTGTTCCTCTGGAGTTTGCAGTCTTGATTATTTTGATTCTCAGGCTCTGGACTTCTTCATGACTTTTTGACTTAGACTTTAACTGTCAAATCCTGCTTGCAAAGTTAGAAATTTCCACTTAGTACTAAGAATTGTAAGATAGCACTGAATATTTTTAGCAGTGAAATCACACAGTCAGTTTACAGCTTAAAAATAAGTCTCTTGAAAACTATGTTATAGGGTTCAGTTCAGCCATGCAAAGATTGAAACGTATAAAGGTTTCCACAAGAGTATTGAATTTGCTACTATGAAGAAAGTTAAATAACAATAACAACAACAAAAAATAATAAATTCACTGGACCATGTATTGAGATTTTTAAATACTGGACCCCAAAACAGAATTTGGGACTTACAGAGTTCCACCAAAGTAGGAATGGATCCTCAAGAAAAAAATCTCCACTACTGAACAAGTCTTGATTTTCATCATATAGCAGGAAAAAAAAAGTCATGATTTGAAATATGCTTGCAGATGCATGTTATCATTACTGATAAATTGTTTTAAAAGGTGGTTTCTGGAGCCAAGTATTCTGACCATGAAGAAAGAAACCAGGAGTTCAATGGTCATACCCATCAGGGAAACAGTCTATTCTTTGGGACATAACTAGGTACCATGCCATACATATCTGTTTTGTGACTTCTCTTTGACTGAGGGTAAAGTGCTGAGAAGAGACCTATACTCCTCACTCACATCCACTCACCTCTTACAAAGATTATAATATTCTTTTCAACTTCACAGATAACTTAGGCTGTGAGACTGTTATAATTTATAGAATGTATTTGGTTTTTTTATTTTTATGGTGTTTTGCCTGCATATATGTTTGTACACCAGCAGTCCACAGTACCTAAGGAGATGAGAGGATGCACCAAACCATAGAATTGGAAGTACAGTTAGTTGTAAACCATCGTGTGGGTGCTGAGAACCAAACCAGGATCCTCTACAAGAGCATGGGTCTTAACTGCTGATCCATCTCTCCTGCCTCCATAGATATGACCCGTGTAGCTCTAAGCCTTTCATCTGGTCCTGGACCTTCCAGTTTGGGAAGCCTCACATTGAGGTCTGCATGGCATAGATTTTCTCCCTGTTCTTCCTTTGTATTCTCAAATTCTGTATCAACCTAATCATATTCATATTCCATCAAAAATACCAGAATTAACACAACAAACTAGTAAAATTTACAGTGTTTGAAATTCTTTTCCACTATACCATAAAATAAATAGTATTTTCCTCATAATATTGAAAGCTACTGAGCTCTAGTGTGTTTTACATTTCCTTCTTTAGAGAATATCTTCGTTATATTCAATACACACACACACACACACACACACACACACACACACACACACACACCCTACATGGTTTTTCCAATCAGGGTTTCTTTGTGTACCTCTTACTGTCCTAGAACTCACTCTGTTGACTATGCTTGCTTCAAACACAGAGATCCTCCTGCCTCTGACTCAAGTGCTGTGATTAAAGATGTGCACCACCACACTAGTAGTAATATTCAATATTTAAGAAAACTAACTTGCTGTTTGGTTATTATCCCTTTCCTGCCGATTCTCAGAAATGGACACATGGCTGACTGCTGGCCTACTCAGGAGGAGCCACACTTTGCTGTGAGTAGTTCATTCATCTCTTGGTAAGCAAGTTAGTAACAACTATTAGTTCTGTCATGTTGTGTGGAAAAGAAAAACATTTTGCAGGAGCTTTAGATCTCAGGGGCAGTCTTTGTGACCTGACACAGAGGTAAGAGAAAACTAGAGAAATTATAGGAACCTCATTCTCTATTCTGCACAACCCTAAATAGATTAATTCTGCTGTTTTTGAGGCTGCTCATTAATTACCACAATTCAAATAACAAAGACCAGGATCTGGACTTGTACCAGCAAACTCTATGGAAATGCCTGATATGTTTGTCCTCTATCCTTTGGTTTTTGTTTTTAGGAATCAATTCAGCCGATACACTTGATATTTGAAAGTTGCAATATAAAGAATATTACATTGCTGGCTCATTATTTTGTTGATAAAACTAAAGTGCCAGCATGAAAGGATGATTTTTGGCTAATAAAAATATTGTTAAGTATCTGTCTTCATTAAGAGACTTTTAATGGAATTTATGAAAGACAGTGAGTTCAAAACATTCATAAGGAATGACATACACAGCTCAATTTAAATCAATAGAAAATGAGACAAGAATAATAGATTTATGTGTTTTGGTTACTTTTCTATTGCTGTGATGAAACAACATGAGCAAAAGCAACATGGGGAGGAAAGGGTTCATTTGATCATACAGTTTAGGGCAAGTGATCATACAGGTCAAGTCAGGGCAGGACTCAATTCAGGAACTTGCACAGAGGAACTGAAGCAGAGACTGTTTACTGGCTTCCTCCCTCATGGCTTGCTCAGCATGCTGTCTTATTGCAGCTAGGACCAGCAGTCCAAGGATGGCATTGCCCACAGTGACAAGGTTTCCCAAAGTGCATTTCCCAAAGTGTAGAAAATGCATCACAGGCTTACCTCCCACCAACGAATCTGATTGGGGGAATTGTCTCACCTGAGGTTCCTGCTTCCCAAATGACACTCTAGCTTGTGTCAAGCTGACATAAATCTAGCCAGCACACCTGGGAAGATGGTCCTATGCTCTGAAAGAGAGGTGGCTGAGAAAACCTGGGGGTGCAAAGCAGTAAGCAGTGCTCCTTCAGAGTCTATTTCAGTTCCCACCTACAAGTCCTTGCTCAATTGAGTTCCTCCTCTATTTTCCATAGCTGTTAGGCTATGATGTGGAAGTGGAAGCAAAACACTTTCCTCCACAAATAGTTTTCGTCAGTGTTTTATCACAGCAATAGAGAAGCAAAAGAATGCAGTGGGTTAACCTTAAATTAAGGATGTATATAAAAAATCTTACTGAAACCTACTATATAAATGTTTTGGGAAAAGCTACAGTTTATTATTAACTCAAAAGTTGTTTGTCCAGAGCTTATACATAGGATGGTAGGAAGGACTTAAACAAAACACTAGCAGTCAGTTGTTGTCATTGGTCTTGTCTTTCTGGAGAAGTGTTAACAAAGATCTATTTGCCCCAGGTAGGAAACCAGGAACAGACCAAACTACAGTTTCCACTAAAGTCCAGCTTGGTTAACTAATGAGTTGTATTATGGCTCCTTATGGGAATATGGGTGAGAATTTCCATACAGAGCAGAGATGGCTCAAAGGCAACTACATCTTAAAGCCCACTTTATAATGGTAGCTCACAAAAGCTGAAAATCTAAAATATACTACACATCTGCAATCGGCTCATCAGGTTAGAGAGTGTCTTCTCCAGGTACTTCAGTTGGTCTGAGCCTATTCCTAGCACCTTGACTAACCTCTGCATCGTTCTCACATCTGGAAAGTCTGAAAGTGTCTCTCAGATGTTCTGTTTATATACATGTTGGTAGGGAGGGAAATCGTGAGTAAGGTCAGTTTCAGGAATTTGCTGCTGGAGTGTTTACATCAGAAGAATGAGCTTCCTGACAAGATGAAATGTTTCACACCCTCCCCTTTAAAATAGCCTGTTGTTTTACCTCCTTTTAAACATCCTGTGTTTAAGAAAATTTCCTCCAAAAAAAAGGATTTAACCTTGGAGGAATCTGCTACCTCACAGGTATGAAAAGTGAAAAGGAAAAAGGCATCTGAAGCTATTGCTCAAGATCACATTGGTTTTGAAATTGTGACACTGTCCATATTTAGCATTTTTTCTAGGAAGGAAATTGTCATGTTGTTTTGGGTCTGGGATTGCTCAGAGATTTACCATAGCCAGAATAAATGTAGTGAGAAGATGTTTTAATAATACTGGCTTGGATGAACCAGAGAGTTCCCTGGGTTAGGCGTTAGCTATTGTTAGTCCAAAATTTTTAAAGGTAAACCCCACAAAGTTATAATTTTGGAGATCCAGGATAACTCATCCTGTCTGGCTGGACACATGCAAAGTTTAGTTTTGTAGCAGATGTCCAGCAGGTACCTGAGCCTTCCAGGCAAGCAAGCATTTTTACAAATGCAAAACTTAGGAATTATCTTGTTAATCTTGTGACCCATAACCTTGTAAGAGTAGTGACGTGGTAAAATATATTATATCAATTAGTGGTTTTAAGAATAACCCCAATGCACTGGGAAGTTGTTCATCTTGGGCTAGCTGACAGGGTACATTCCAGAGAGGAGTACTTCCTCATAGTTTACAAGTTAAAATCAAGTCTGATTTTACTAGCCTTTCCAGGACAGAAAATTATATTCTAAATAAAATATCTACCATTGGAATGTAAACTTTAGAGCTGAGAGACATAAGGAAGTATTTGCTTGGAAAGGTAAGTACATGCATTAACATGGGATTTATGTCTACAATATCACTATCATCACCCATATCAGTGAGAACATGAAAATGATATAGAAGGAAAGCAAAGAATTCAATCAGGGGCCTGCCGGAAAAGAACCATGTACATTTTCATATTTCAGAAGACAATCCATGGAGGTGATCATTTGTGTTCCTCAAAGTGGATTTGGTTAGTTCCCACCTGAGGTCAAAAAATGATTTGGAGTGACCTCATCCAAGGAGTAATCTTCTTTTCTCTTATTGGACTTGGAATCTTAGGAAACATCCTTATATTTGTGAGACATGTGCATACATTTACCATGGCTTCTGAGAAAAAACCTATAGACCTTATCTTCACTCATCTGGCATTTTCAAATGTAATCATTATTGGTACTTCAGGGATCAGATATATATCCACAAAACTTCATTTCAAAAATGTTCTGGGCGTTGCAGGCTGTAAAACTCTGATTTATCTGGGAAGGGTGGCCCGTGGCCTCTCCATCTGCACCACCTGTCTCCTCAGCATGGTCCAGGCTGTCACCATCAGTCCTAGAACCTCCTTTTGGAGCAAGTTCAGACCACAAAAAATATGGAAAGTTCTTTCCTGTCTCCTCCTCCTTTGTATTGTTAATGTTCTCATAAGCTCCAATTTGCTTCATAATATCACAGTGAGCAGCAGTTTGAATAGATCTAGAGCTGGTGTGAATTACAGGTATTGCTATATGCTGCCATCTAGGTACATAGTTAAGTGGCTTTTCCTCTCTCTCATGACTCTTCGTGATGTCATCTTTCAGAGTCTCATGGGCTGGAGCAGTGGGTACATGGCTCTCCATCTGTATAAACATCACAAGCGTGTCCTTTACCTTCACACGTCCAGGCTTGCAAATAATGCCAGCCCAGAAATCAGAGCTACATGGAGTGTTCTCATTCTTATGACCTGTTTCCTCCTCTATTATTTGGGGGATTTCATTTTTTCCTTCTACGTTGGCTCTGTCTTTACTCTTGACTCCACACTACTAAATATTAGACTATTTCTAGCAATTGGTTATGCTGCTCTAAGCCCCTTTGTCCTCCTAATAAAGGATTTTCATCTGATTAGTTGCTGGCACACTCATTGGGGAGTTGAGGAAACAACTTTCTATAGCAACCCTTCTAGTCACTAAAGGTTTATCATTTACTTAGACTTTACCCAGAAAAAATAATTTTTTCCCAGTATGATTGCTACTGTTTTTTGAGAGTAGAATGTTGTATTGGATGCTTGGGAATCGAACGCTCAGAAATTTGAACAAAGTGCTGTGAGAAAATTTAAAGAGGATCACTAAACACCACAAACTGTGATATGAATAAAGGCCAGAGGGAAGATTAAGGAGCAATCCAAGACCTCTTTCAATACACATGGAATCAAACAAGGCCTCCTATAGGTACAGTTAGAACAATAGCAACAAAATGTTCTGGGGTGGTGAGGTATGCCTTTAATTCCAGCACTCATGAGTCAGGCAGATTTCAGTGAGGTCAAAACTTTCACAGTTAGCATGTTTTACATACCAAGAAGTTGCTGACTAGTCAAGGCATCCTAATGCTGCAGACCCTTTTGGTCCCCTCTCTGCGTGGTTCAAGTCTCTGGAGGCAAGTGGGCAAGAAGTCGGCGAAAGAGGACACACAAGAGTGTGTGTAGAATCTGAATGTAATTTTTCAAATCGAGCATCAAACTTTTTATACAGAAGAGTAACAAGAAACCAGGCAAGATACATCCAAGGAGTTACAGTGACACAATACAAAAGGAATGTATACATCAAGAGATGGTGGGGACCAGTCCACCACCACTAAGTCAGGTGTAATGCTAGTCTATTCTTAAGGCCAAAACAGGGATTCTTAGTAAATGCCTGATTATGCTGTTCCTTTGAGCCAAGTGAAGAAACCTGTCTCAGGGGGGATCTCTAACTCTTTCATGGTAAACCCACCTATTAGCTAGGCCATTGTGGATTCCCTTACCTGGGTAAGACTGGCTATTGTACCAAGTAAACATTCTACAGACCAGCCCTGAGCTATTCTGGCTCTGTTCTTTGTAATGCCTAATTAGTTTCCCCATCTCTAGATTGTTGCTGAATAGATTTACCTTCTCACTGAATTCCTACTGAATTCAAGGATTTTCTAGGACCATTGGAACACTGTCAAAGGCTTAGCTAGGTCAGAATTCAATCTTTAAAGGCACTTATAATAAAATAATACTAAAAGAGAACACGTGGATCCATACACTAGACTAACGTGGGGATAGGGTATGAGTATACAGGTTATGAGAATGCCTGGTTCCAGGAGAATGAGTTTCCATGAAACTCTTTGCCTTGTGAGTGCTTCCAGGCCTCTCAGCCTGGCAAGCAGACTTCACTGGAAAGTGCATAGCAACCTAAAAAAAAGATGAAAGAGAAAAATTCAAAAGACACCTATGTGATGGCTACTATTACATTTATAGATAACTTTATGTTTAAAATTTTAATATCTTTGTTCATAAGAAAACTACAAAGCAATATTAGACATACAAAAGGTAATGGCTGCTAAGGGTTATTTTTTTTTAAACTGCTGTTTCTGCTTCTGTAAATACAGCTTGTTTTGCTGGTAAGGACTTTCTGTTGGTAAGGAAACAAATGTGCTTTATAAACTCCTGACTGAGGTAGCTGAGCCCTACATTAAGGTATCAGAGTCTGGGATAGGCCTGGTGCTGGGCTATGAATAAAAGCTTCCTCTTTGCAGAAATTTATTCATGGTCAGACTGATAGATCTCTGAATGGCCCAGACCTAATTAAGGTTCATTCCAATTCCAGTGGAAACAAAAAGGTCTCTTGGTAGAAGGTGGGGTTGAGCAATGTAGGGAGCATCAGGTAGTGGGATGGCCACAACTTTAAATAATGTAAAGTCCCCTCTGTATTCACAGATATCAATTTCCAGAAGATAGTTCTATAAATAAAAAGCAAGGAATATAAGCGTTTCATAGCTGGTACTGAAAGATAATGTGAACTTCAGATTTCTAAAGGAGAATATATGTGTGTGGAAACATGAACTAAATTGGGACCTGAAGAAATGCAAAAGAGCAAGGAGGAATTATATGCAAGAAATTGAATCAGGCAAGATGCCCCACAGCAGATGAAGGTGTAAAGAAAAAAAATTATATATATATATATATATATATATACACACACAAAATGGAGTTTCATTCAGACATAAAGGAAATAAAGTAATGACATTTGCAAAAAGTAGGTAACAAGTAAAGCAATCCACATTTGAAAGGACAAACATAATTTCTCTCATATATGAATCCTATACTGTAATTTTTATATTTGTATATCTATGGGGGGTCATGAAATTAGAGACGGGGCCATGAAAAGGGAATAAGAGGTCTTAAGAGAAGGAGAAGAGGCTAAAAGAATGAGTGAATGAGGTTAACCAGTCAACCAGTGAATGAGGTTAACTGGTTGAAAAAGAAAACCAGCAAAAAGTGGACAGGAGGGACGGAATGACAGATGGAAGCAACAAAGAGTATAGAAATGCTATGTAGAAGCTGATTACTTTTTACAGGATTCAAAACTATCTGATAACTTGAATGCATAATGTATTGGAAAAATATTCTTTATATTACCATAGCATGCCTGAGATGGTAGTCTTTATGCCAATTTGACAAAGACTAGAATCATTTTGATAAGGGAACCCAATTGAGTAAATATCCCCACCATATTTGTCTATGGTGTGCTTTCTAAATTGATGATTGATGTGGGAGGGCCTTTCTAAGGCTGATGGTCTTGAGTGCTATAAGCAGACTGAGCAAGTCATAAAGAGAAAGCTTGCAAGCAGCACTCTTCCATGGCCTCTCTATTCCTTAAGATTCTGCCTAGACTTCCCTTGGTGATATTTACTTCTATTTCCTGGAAATGTAAACAAAATAAACCCTTTCCTCTCCAAGCTGCTTTTGGTCATGATGTTTTATCACAGCAATAGAAACTCTAACCAAGACAACATATCCAGAAATATTCCTGGAGATGAGCTGACAGAGAATAGGCTGTGTATATTGCAATATAAAATTTAAAATGTAGGCCAGGCATATACCTCTGCCTTTGGGGTGCTCCAGCACTATTGCTAACCAGCCATAATGAAAGGAATGAAGCTTGTCCAGTGAGGTAGGTTGGCTGAATCTCTGTCCCATCAAGTGAGTGCTGGCAGAGGAGAGGGAGAGAACAGGAGAGGGCCTTCTCAAAGACAGTTTTCAGGGTTGCAGCTCCTCTTTATGGGTGGGGAAGTGAAACAACTCTTTCAGATGATACTCAATGAAACAGCTCCCTTAGTCAATATTCCAGTAAAACTGCAACTCTCTTTATTCAGGGGTATGTAGTCCCCTGACACCAACATCTGTCCTTCTTGAGGAAGTATCACAGTCTACTGGCCAAATTCCAGGTTTAAGCACCTAGGATCCCTCTTCATGCAAATAAAGCATTCCCAGCACCTCAACCCCGAACAAAAATGTACAATCTCCTTGGAAACCCCTATAAATGGGTGCTTATACCTAGAGTAGGGAGGCAGTGATCCTCCCTATTCTAGGTTTACTTGCTCCTATTGGTCTCCAGATAAGATTTTCAGGAATTTTAGAGGCTTCTCAACCTCGCTCTTGTTGCAGGCCTGTTCTACCCGGTCCAGTTGTCCCACACAGACAGATGAATCATTTGGAAAAAAAAACATGTTTACCAAAAGTGTTGAAAGAAGAAGAATAAAAACCTGAAACTCTGGTTGAGTATGATGGTGCACGGTTTTAATCCCAGCAATCTTCAGGTAGGGACAGAAGGATGTTTTGAGTTCAAAGCCAGCATGGTAAGATCCACACAGCATGAAGAGAAACAAAATACAAAACAAAGAGCATTTTTAGAAATAGGAAACTTTACAGGGGGATCCATCCCATAATCAGTCACTAAACTCAGACACGATTGCATAGGACAGCAAGAGTTAGCTGAAGGGACCCTGATATAGCTGTCTCATATGAGGCTATGCCAGTGCCTGGCAAATACAGAAGTGGATGCTCACAGTCATCTATATGATGGAACACTGGGCCCACAATGAAGAACTAGAGATAGAAACCCAGGAAATGAAGGGGTCTGCAACCCTATAAGAGGAACAACATTATGAACTAACCAGAACCCCCAGACTCGTGTCTCTAACTGCATATGTAGCAGAAGATGGCCTAGTCAGCCATCATTGGGAAGAGAGGCCCTTTTGTATTGCAATCTTTATATGCCCCAATACAGGGGAACACCAGGGCCAAGAAGTGGGAGTGGCTGGGCAGGGGTGGGGGGAGAGGAGAAGGAATTTTCGGGATAGCATTTGAAACGTAAATTAATAAAATATCTAATAAAAAATTAAAAAAAAGAAATAGAAAACATTTTATTGAATAAGTTTAATATTTATACACAAATGTTACTGCATTCAAGATATGAAAATAAAATTTGAACCCAAGGCATTTTGTTGTCACAGCTTCTAAACATTTATTCAGAAAAAAGGCCAACACTATACAAGGCTTCACCTTGGCATGAAAAAGAGAACACCCTCAAACTTATTTGCTAAATCCAAGATACAGTCAAAGATCTGAAAAAGAAATTATTGCAAAATAAAAGTCATTAAGCAAACAATACTCAAGAAAGCATACACAAGAATTACAAATTATGTGTGAGTAAATAAGAATCCCTGGTCTACACCTTGACTATAGAGCATGTTCCAATGTGTCTCATTACTGAAGTGGATTGTAGTTGAATAAATTCAGTGATATGATTAATCTTATAATGACACAAACACATTTATTTCACTGGGTTCATAAATGTATTTGACATTTTTTCTTTTCTTTTTTGTTTTTGTCTTTGTTGGTTTCTTTTTCTTTTTTCTTTTTTTAATTTACTTTACATGCAAAGCACAGCCTCTCCCTCCTCTCCTCCCAGGCCCATCTTTACAAATCCCTCCTCCAAAGCCCCTTGGCTACCATCCCTCCCTGGGGCATCTAGTCCCAGCATGACTAGGCACATGCTTTCCCACTGAGGCAGAATGAGGCAGTACTTATAGGGGAAAAAGAATCCAGTGGCAGGGAACAGAGACTGAGAGAGCCTCCACCCCACTTGTTAGGTGACCCACATCAAAACCAAGCTGCACATTTGTTGCAAATGTATAGGGAGTCTAAATCCAGCTCCTGCATGTTCCTTGGTTGGTGGTCCAGGTTCTGCAAGCCCACATGGTTCCAGATTAGTTGACTCTGTGGGTCTTCTAATGGGATCTTTGGTCCTTCCATCTTGTTTACTTCTATCCCTTCTTCTTCCAAAAGGCTCCCCAGGCTCTGCTTGATGTTTGGCTGTAGGTCTCTGCCTCTGCCTTCATCCACTGTTGGGTGAGGCCTCTCAGGAGACAGTTTATGCTAGGTTCCTGTTTGCAGTCATTGCAGACTGTCATTAATAGTGGCTTTCTCACATGTGATGGGTCTCAACTTGGGGCAGTCATTGGTGGGTTGTTCCCTCAGTCTCTGCTCCATCTTTATACCTGCACATCTTGTAGTCAAGATAAATTTTGGTTTGAAGATTTTGTGGGTGGATTGATGTTCTTCTCCCTCCTCTGGAGGTCCTGCCTGGCTACAGGAGGTAGCCACTTCAGTCTCTATATTCCTCTTTGGTAAGAATCTCAGCTAGGGTCACCCCCAGTGAGTCCTGGTATCCTCTTCAATCTCTAGAGTCCCAGACTTCCACCTATTCACCAGAGATATGCCCTCCACACTCCTACCCACAAATGATTTCTATTCTTACTCCCAGGCCTCTCCTTCCTATCCTCTCCCCACACCTGATGTCTCATCTTCACCCACTCTTCTAGCCAGTTCCTTCTCTCCATCTACATATTTAGTTACCTTTCTGAGTGAGATTCATGTATCCCTTGGGAGCCCCTAATTATCCAGTTTCTTTGGGCCTGTGGATTGCAGCATGGTTGTCTTGCATTTAATGGTTAATGTTCACTTATAAGTGAGTACATACCAGGCATGTATTTCTGGGTTACCTCACACAGGATAATATCCTATCCATTTGCCTGCAAAATCAATGACATCTTCATTTTTAATATATGAATACTATTCCATTGTGTACATGTACCATATTTTCTTTATCATTCTTCACTTGAGGAACATCTAGGTTGTATTAAGTTTTGGCTATTACAAATAAAACTGCTAGCCGTGCGTGGTGGCGCACGCCTTTAATCCCAGCACTTGGGAGGCAGGGGCAGGCGGATCACTGAGTTCGAGGCCAGCCTGGTCTACAAAGTGAGTTCCAGGACAGCCAGGGCTATACAGAGAAACCCTGTCTTGAAAAAAACCAAAAAAACAAACAAACAAACAAATAAAACTGCTATGAATATATAGTTCAGCAAGTTTTCCTGTGGAGTAGTGGGACATCTTTTGTATATATGCCCAGAGTGGTATTGGTGGGTCTTGAGGTAGAGCTATTCCTAGTTTTCTTAGAAAATACCAAAATGATTTTCAAAGTGCTTGTACAAGTTTACACTTCCCCCAGCAATGGAGGAGTGTTCCTCTTGCTCCACACCCTGGTCAGCATGTGCTATCACTTGAGTTTTCTATCTTAGCCTTTCTCTTCAGTGTAAGATGGAATTTCAGGGTCATTTTGATTTGCTCTTCCCCAATTAGGACATTGAACATTCGTACTTGAATAGTTTTCTATGGCTAGCCATTAAGAGAATAGAACTCTGTGGAAATTCAAATGAGGATTTTCACAGCTTGATATGAAGTAAGTACAGTAAAACTGAGATTGTATGCCATACTGACATATGAAACTCCTCAAAATATAAAAATTGCATCAGATGTTTACATTGACCACTTTTTCTGTTCCAGATTGCTCTAATAAGTATTCTATTCAATATGAAAAATAATAAGAGAACAAACAGTTCGCTATCCACGATAACATGTCTATGATTACATATAAAAAAGCACAGTAAAAAATACAACATGTTCAAATACATCTGATCTAAAGCCAGACTAAGCATAATTATATGAATGAAATATTCTACTAAATGTTTGAGAATGAAGAGATGTCTCAATGTTTAAAACTACTTGCTGCTCTTTTAGAGGGAAGAATTTGAGTCACAATACACATATAGAGACTCACAATTATCCGTACTTCAAGTACTGGGAATCCAATACTGTATTCTGACCTCTTTGGGTACCAGGCATACATGTGGTGAACAGACATATACTAAGGCAAAACACTCATGCACATGAAATAAAAAAAAAAGTCTTTTAAAATAAATATATAGCAAAGACGAAGGAGATCAAACACTTGAAAGATGTCTCCATAGACATCTACAACCACTCCTGGATTTGTATGATGGGTTGAGGGAGGGCCTTTTTGTGGAAGGGCAATCTCAGCACTTTAATGCACTCCTCCTCCTACAAATGACACTGAAGTCCCAGACTATGGAGAGGACAATAACAAGAACTTGGGCAGTCAATGCAGAGCATGTTACCAGTGGTGAAGAAGACTTGGGTGTCTATTATAGCCATGACTTCTGAGGTCCTTCTGACATTTACCCTCCCTTGCAGGGAAGGAATCTTGTTGGTGTGGGGTCTGTCACACAAGCTACTTGCACAGTGTTCATGAGTGAGACCCATAGAGGTGGGAACTGGACACAGGCACTGGGGCACCAGGTACTCTTTAATGAAAAAAGTGGGAAAAAAATCACTTTGGAAGACTTTGAACCATCATGGGCCTAGATAGATCAAAGGAAAGAAGAGGACATTGCTTTTTTTCTGTGCCTTTAAAGCAGGTTCCCTTCAGATGCATGACTCTGGAGTTGAGTGAAGTTTAAGAGAGGACACAGGATCTGGCTGCTGTTCCTATTTTAGCTGCATACCCTTCTGTTAATTAAATTTAAGACTATTCCTTCAAGGATTATTTCTACAGTTTGTTACATAAGTAATTAATTTTTAATTAAGTCTGAAACACCCTCTAAAACAAAACTCTGTAGTAATTGTGGAGGGAGAGCTTTATGCCTCAGAGACTAATTTTCTGTACAGGGCTTCCTTCTCCTCCACACTGAGAACTGAAAGCAAGAACTTTACAAACCCAGAAGCTTCAAATACAGCCCTGCAGGCCTCACCTGGCCTGAGGATAACCCAGACCATCTCTTTTGCTGCAGCTNACACCCTCTAAAACAAAACTCTGTAGTAATTGTGGAGGGAGAGCTTTATGCCTCAGAGACTAATTTTCTGTACAGGGCTTCCTTCTCCTCCACACTGAGAACTGAAAGCAAGAACTTTACAAACCCAGAAGCTTCAAATACAGCCCTGCAGGCCTCACCTGGCCTGAGGATAACCCAGACCATCTCTTTTGCTGCAGCTGCTGTAGTGAGCACTCCTGAACACTCTTTGATGCTCCTCCCTCAGAAGCACATTTGCTGCTTTTGTTTGTAAGGCATAGGGCTTGCTGAGCCTCATCTCCAAAGGTATGTACCACAGGCTGGAACAAAAGCACCAGTTTTCCCCACTTATTAGTCAGTGTCTTTGGGGAGCTCAGGCAGGGAGGAGTGGTCTTTTCATGTGTTCCTTCTTTTCCTTTGTGGGAGAATAAGAATGAGTCAAGAGCTTTCTCTGGTTTCTAGGGAGACAAAAACCAAAAAATCTCTTCTCCAAGCCGCTGCTCTCACCTGTACCACGACTTACAGTATGTTCACTTTTCACAGAATCTCCCCTGTGTCTCTTATATAGGGACAAACTTGGCCTTTACTCATTAAGTTCTTAATTCCTCAAATTCTTCCCTCTCTCCTCCCTTCCTTTCCTCCCTCTCCCCTTTCTTTCTTTCTTCCCTCTGTATGTGTTAGGGTTTTTCTGCACTCATTCTATTCATATATAAGAAACAAGCATCTTAGTCAACATCATTATATATGAGGCTGATGGAAAAAAATCTATTACCTATTAGTATTGAATTATAGTTCAATACTATAATGAGGGGACATGCTATAAGATAATATAATTCACTGAATATCAGACTGTTTTATGAAGCATTAATCACTGGTGCCATGTTTACTTGAGAAAACTGTGTCTGACATGGACACAGTTGCCTGCATGAGTTGTTACATAGCTCAATGTAAAGCCTGCCCCTTTAAGTAGTTTCCAGTAATGATTCAAAAGCTATTTATAAAGGTTACTTCCTTTATCCCCTGTTACTGTTCAAATAGATCAGTCAAAAAATAGTTAAATTATCGTAATAGGTGTTTCAAAGATTACCACAAATCTGATTTGGAGCTTTGGGCCCTTACTAAAATTAAGGCAGAGTTCCCAGGAAGAGGAGAATCCCTAGAACCATATCAGAAAAGCATAAAGAATTTGTTAATGGCATGAGGGTTTTGAAGAATATTTTGAATATTCATTCTTTTAAAAGAGATTCTGGGTCTCTGACTAACTTTTTAGTCAACTCTTATTAAATATATTAATTATGGTTGTTCTTATTGATATGCTTGGTGCTTTATTGCACTATGGACTGTGAATTTCAAATCTCAGCATGATTTGTTTAACGCATTTGCACAGACTGTAATCTTTCATGTTGCAGTATAGGAAACTGAGGCTAAAAGGCAGTACCTGATGTTCCTACTTGTGAGGCTGCATCATGTAAGACTTGGGTACAAGCAGGTGTTCACACAGAGTTTCTGACAGTAATCTTGAAGAAAACAAAATAAAACTACAAATAATCAAACCAAAGACAAGCATAGTGGCACAGGCCTGTTACAGAAGTAACCTTCATACTTCTGCTCCAGAAGTAACAGCTGGAGACCAGGGTTTCAAAGCCCTCTCATTGCAAAGTGTGTTTGAGGCCAGGCTCCATTATTGGAGACCCTGTTTGAAAACAAACTAACACACACACACACACACACACACACACACACACACACACACACACACACAAGGCAAAACTTTCCAAGTATACACAGCATGGGCCAGTCCTGATTGCTTCGGTTCTGGAGAATTGTGTGAGAATTAATCTTCATTGTCAGCCTGACTGTCTTAGACTCATGGAATAGACACATCTCTGGGAGCTTCAGTGAGAGTTTCCAGTGGGTTTTAACTGAGGTGGGAGGGCCTGCCTTGATTGGGAGGACCTGGGACTGACAGAAATCAAAGCACACTTATTGTATTAACAGGGTGAGAGAACAGACCTGGGTAAATCTAGCTGCCATGACAATGGGAATGTGGTGACATGACAACTGCAGTGCCACAACTGGTATAAGGGTTAACACTGTCCTTAGCTCAGAGCCCCAATGCACCAAGTAGGCATTACTAGATATTCCAACCTCATATACTGCATTTATCCTAATGTATCACATAACTCCTGGGAAGACTTCCTTCTCTTCTTGGTCATCAGAAGCTCATTCAGATCTATTCCATGTTCATTCAGAGGCAGTGAGGCCACTTCATGGGAAGGCAGACCTCTCCTAAACCCTTCTTGACAGCATTCTAAGGTTTCTCCAGTGCACAGTTTGGCTGCATCCAGTCAGTGTGCCTGATTTGTTCAGATCATAAGCTCACCCCTGAGTCTTTACTTCAGTGTTATCAGCTGCACCAAGAGTGAAGCACTGGGCAGGTGGGTTTGATGTTAAGGTGTGTGATAACCCTCAGGAACTTTGTAAGCAGCAAAATCAGCAGAATAGTTTGATTTAAAGAGCACCTCTTGAGTATAAGTATATACGAATCAAAGATATAGTAACTAGAGACAGGACATAAATCAGGTCTTTGCCATATTCACTTAAAAAGAAAAATCACAATACTAAAACCAAAGGCATTGCAGAAAAAGAACTTGCTCTGAAAGATGCTAATATTGATGAATTAAGAAAGGTTTGTTTTGATTTGTATTGATTTTTGTGTTGCTTTTGAGGTGTTCTAGAGACTTTTTGAGTTGAAGTCAGATAGAATCTTGTTATATGATCATGGGTGACCTGAAACTCACTATGTGGATTCACAGTAATGTTCCTGCCTCACCCTTCATCAAGTTCTGGGGTTATAGATCTGAACTGCTATTCTTGTCACATTTAAAAAAAAATAATTGTCTTTATCTTAAATGTTCAAGTGGTAGATAGGCTAACAAAGGTGCAGGCTTGAGAAATTGACTGATAGGAATGTCGACAAATTTCAACAGAAAATATTAGGAGACATTCAGCTTGGCAAACTTTTGAGTATATTCTGACACATGCTGAGATACAAAATACGTGAAATATAGCAACATTTGAACACACACTTTAGTTTTGCTAATATGGTAGACAGGGGGATAAATCTGTTCTGTAATTTCAAATCTTTCTTCTTAAATATTCTCCCACAGATATCACAGAGAAGGTACAAGATGTTCCACAAAGTCAAGAAAAAAATTAGAATTCTTTGAAGAGGAAAGAAAATATATTCCATTGCATATGTCAAGGCTGTCTTTCATATACCAGAAATAAAGTATGATGTAAAATGTGTTCTACTGATGCACATCAAATCAGTTACTTTACTCAAAGTACTACTTACAAGATCCCAAATTTTCTGCCCATGAAGTTAAAAAAAGTTTTGAATATTAGTGAAATAACCATATTCCTTCTTCTAACTGGACTTGGCACTGTGGCAAATGTTTCCATTTTTGTGAATTATATACGCACTTTTATGGGCTCCAGAAAGAAGTCTATACACCTTATTCTCATTCACTTGGCTCTGACAAATATTATATTGATTTTTACCAAAGCAATGCCAGTGACAATTGCAGCTTTAAGGTTGAGACACTTTCTAGGTGATGTAGGCTGCCACATTATGGTTTATCTAGAAAGGATGACCCGGGGCCTGTCCATCTGCACCAGCAGTCTCCTCACAGTGGTCCAAGCAGTCATCATGAGCCCCAGAGTCTCCTTGTGGGGGAGGCTCAGACTAAGGTCTAAATGGCATGTGCTTCTATCTCTGTTCTTCTTTTGGATTCTAAATATGTTGATCAGCATGAACATCCTACTTTCCATCAGAGACACAGCTACAGACACCTTACAACTGAGGCAGAACAGTGAATATTGTTATTTCAAAAAAGAAAGTCAGAAAAGAAACAACATTTTTCTCATCCTCATGGTCCTAAGAGATGCAGTGTTTCAGGGTGCCATGGGAGGGACCAGTGGCTACATGGTATTTCTTCTCCACAAACACCACCAGCATGTCCTCTACCTTCAGAACTCCAAGCTTCTCTACAGAACTCCCCCTGAGGTGAGAGCTACCCAAAGTGTCCTCCTTCTGATGCTCTGTTTTGTTTTCTTTTATTGGACAGATTGTGTTGTTTCTTTGTATTTATTTTCCTCCTTTAATAACGACTCCTTAACTATGCATTTTCAAGAATTTCTGACCGTTGGTTATGCAGTTCTGAGCCCACTTATGCTGATTCACAGGGATGGACTCCTGGCTGAATGTTGCCATGCTCATTAATGTTCCAAAAGCCGTGTTACTTTGATCTCTTCTGAAAAGGAAGTTTGAAATGGCTATTAGTATTTTCTAGTCCTTAGATATATATTTTTTTAGTGGAGTAAGAAAAGCTTAAGCAGGTAAAGGTAGGTTCACACAGCACAGCTGGCAGCAGGCAGACTCCATCTGACACAAAGATCCTGGGAAGCTAGAGAGACCCAGGAAGCTTCCCATTTTCTGGCACCTCATCCTCAACACTCAGTGTGACCTCTGTCCATCCTGAATACATGGAACTCTTCCCATGACAGACTTCTCTACTGAGCTTCAGGCAGTGAAGATCAGCAAAGCAACGTGTCCGCATCTGCATAACACCTAAAGTGAATCCCTTGGACTCAGACCATTTCTAAGAGTAATCCTTCAGATACACACATTCACCAATGAGATGCAATTAAAAAATAGTATATATCACTCCAAGCACAGTACCTAAATAGCAAACAAGATATGCATTTGTTAGCTACTTGAAAATATCCCAGGGCTGAGAATATATCTCAGTGCCAGTGTGACTTTCTCTATGGGCAAGGCCCAAGTCAATTTTCAGAACCAAAATCAAGATAAAAATACAAAACAAAACATATCCCCAAGTATCCACATTTACAACAGAATTTTATGGCGTTTAGAATTGCTGAAGTAGCTCATCAGGAAGACACTGCCGAGCCTGATACCTTGAGCTTGATTCCAAGGAATCTCATGGTAGAAGAAAAAGACAGACTTCTTTAAGCTGTCCTCTGAATTCTAAGTGTGCCATGCATGGCACATGCATGCTCCCTCCCAAAATAGATGTCATTTTAAAAGCTTTAAAGATTTTGGTATGGTATTTATAAAGTAATGAATGAGTTCACAATGTATTGATATAGAATGAAGGGCACTTAAATTTAATAAAATAGGAAGATAATAGAATGTAGTAACATTATCAATTAAATTTTCTCTCCATCATTTGCAAGAATTAAAAACAAACTGTAAGAATTATTCTTGAGAGAAACTAGGTAAAAAGAAGTTTAATAGCTAGTTCTTCTTACCTCTCTAACTTTATTTTTAAAAATAATGAGGAATCTGAAGAGATAGATGAGAAGTAAATAGCACATACTCATCTCGAAAAGGACCTATGTTTGATTTCTAGTATGTCAATGGTTCACAGTGGCTTATAACTCCAGGCCCCAGGAGATCTGATACCTCTGGTCTTTTTGGGTATCTGCACTCATGTATACAGACACATACACATAAGTAAAAATAAAAATAAAAGTAAACATTTTTGGCTATTGAAGGTTTATTTTTTTTCCTTTTTGTTTTTGAGACATAGTATGGTGTAACCCTTATTGTTCTCAAACATTTAAGGCATAAATATTTAAGGCAGATACTGGCCTTAAACTCCTGACCTTCTTGCTCCATACTTTCCAACTGCTGTTATTTAAGGTGGATGTCACTATACCTGGATCAATTGTATTTTGATGACTGTGTTGAAGATCTGAGAGATGCAGGAATGTCACTGTCAGTGGTCCTATTGACAGAATAGTATGTCAAACCTGTAAGAGGTGGGCAAGAACCAGGGTTGGTCTTTCAGGAGAGGAAATTCTGTGGAGGAGGTAGCTGGCAAGGATCATGTAAAGGTTTGTGGATTGCTTTCAACATTTGGGTATGGTTTTGTAGATATGTACTGTTTCTAAGAGTCACTAACTATATTTAAGGTAAGTGTAGTCTTCTTTAAGATCCAATAAAAAGGAAATAAAATCAGAATGTTAGAGACACTTGCACTTCTGTGTTTAGAAGCATTCACTATTTACATGGATTCAACCTAAATGCCTGTCAATAGTTAAGGAAAAGATAAGTTGCATGGTAGAGTGTAAGAAAGAGAAGAAAGAAAAGAGAAAATTGAAACACAGGTAGAGCAAAGGGGGAAGGCTAGATGAGGCTATTTGCTGAGTACTTACATTCTTAAATATATAAGTTATTTTGGTTAAAACTCAAAACAAGTCTTTTCTTAGATAATGTTTAAAAACATTCAGACTGACAAATACTGAGATCAAATACCTAGAAAATGTTTCATGTGAAACCTAGTCTTTTCTAAGTCCAGAACTCTAAATCATTCTGATATTCTTATATAAATATATTCTAATGATGATGAGAGGCATGTAATGTCAGCAAGTAGTGAACATGTGTGTAGGCACATGTAAGCATGAGAAAGACAGTCTCCAATTAACTGTTAGGACAGTTTCACTATCCCAGATAAGAAAATATTTTGTTTCATCTTGCACTCATAACACTGTTGACATAATCAATGTCTTTAAAATATATAGATTATAGACTACTTTTCTAGTATAATTAAGTACAAGAACATAGAAATCTGAAATTGAACTATTTGAGTATATGTCCTAGCTTTCTGAATCATTAGCTTTGTGCTCTCTGGGTAATTATTTAATACTTCCTGACTCCTATGAATATTAAAAGATGATAATGAAGATTAAAGGAACAGGTTCATGCTCAACTACATAATGAGTATACAACAAAAATGTTAGCTAGTAAACTCATTACAAATTAATTCCTAGAAAAAAAAAAAAAAAAGGCCATTGATTTCAAGGGTTCAAATTCTGAAGAAGATAGAACAATAGGACCAAACTGGGAACTCAGCAGTTTTTGGAGATATGGTCAAAGAATTGGCTCAAAGTGTCAGAGGTACAGTACTTGCCTAGAATTCATAAGGCTGTATGTCCAAATTCAAGCACAGGGGAAACCTTAATTAGTTAGACAAGAGGAACTATGATATTCTGTAATGGTGCACTATAAAATGATAAAAAAAAGGTTCCAGATGACTCTACGGACTATGTTTATGGTTTTATAAAATTTTCAGTTTCAGTTCAAATTTAAGGTTTTATTTTGATACCAATAAAATTCAATTCAAAATATTTTTGAAATTTCAAAGTTAAAATTAATAGTGATAAAACTATAAAATCCTGATCTTCTTAAAGCTGCTAATGTTTTATAAGTATTACAGGTAATTAGGGTATGCAAGTTAAGTTCAATCACCTTACAAGTAATCAAAATTTTAAATGTGCTCCAAATTATGCTTGGATTTATGCTAAGTAAAATGTAATTTATTTCAGGGACAACCTTTATTTAGCTTTCTGTGTATGTTTTCAAGTTTAAGCCTAAGCCAAATAAAATTTGTTTAAAAACAGGAATACTTAATAAAATCAGATGTAAATAAATAAATTAAATAATGGCCTTCCAACTCCTCAGAGATCTGTTGAATATGACATTTCAAATGCTCAATTAAAAAAGTTTCCCATGATAGACAATACTGCTAGAATCCTAGTTGCATTTTTGATGTCTCCACCAAGAAGTCTATGGGGTATAAATGACTTTGCCTAATTATCTCTAACTGCTATTAAGAAGTGCCCCATGCCTTGCCTGCTGCCAGGACCCTGCCCAAACTATGGACAAACAAGAGATTGGAGAATTGACTGTCCCAGGCTGTGAGTTCTCAGCACCACCAATGTCCTTCTACTTGGCAAGGCAGCCCTTGGCCATCACCAAGACAATCTTCAGTGTGCCCTTTATGCCCAGGTTTCCTAGTCCACAGCTCAGCAGTGTGCTCCTGTACAGCATCAGGAAAAATGGGGCCTGTTATTATGGGCAACATGGTTTACCTAACACCAGATGTTCACTGTCAGCCATTGTGACTGACAAATTTTGTGTATGGGGGGGTAAGGGGGGAGCTCAAGTGTTAACAGTCTGTTAGTGAGGTGTTTAATCATCAGTATACGTGTGAGACTTTGCCATGGAGCATGTGATCAATCAGATCTGCAATGCATCATTAGAGAGAGCCCATTTGCAAGAACTTCTCATGGTAATTATTTAAGATCTAACATGGTTAGAATTGTCACACATTGTCCTCAATAGTTTCCAAGCAGGTTTGGAATCTGGCAACAACAATCAATTAGTGACAAAATCTGCTGTGTTGTGAAGATGTCACTTGTCTCACTGTCATCTCCACTCTGCTGTGCAGAGCCACCCCAGAAAAGGGTGATGTCTTCACCTCCACCTACCCTATCTTTTTCTCCTTATCTGGCTTTGAGGGGTAATAAATACTGATTCCTGACAAAAGTGTTGTCTGAAGCATTTTTCCCAGTGCTAATGAGAAACTACAAGTCACATGATAAGGATGGTGGAATGAAAAGTTGGTAAGAATACACTTTCCACCTTCCTAGAAACCCTGAACTAGCCTAAGGTGGTTTAGTATTAGTCTCATTTGTTAATGTGAAATATTATAAAGCTTAACTGAATTAATGCTTGGATATATAAGTGTGATGATGTAGAAAGTGCTGGTAATGTCCAGGCATATCAATTACCAGGCCAAGATCTGGACTATAAAGTGGCATCCAGGATAGCTGATGCGACATAGCAAAGTTAAATACCCTCTAAAATTTTAAGGGAAATAAATGACACTGTGTGTCTTAAGGCCACAGAGGAATGAAATCCTAACATTTCTCATTGAGAACTCAAGAATTTAGCAATAGGGATGCCACTGTTAACCAGAACAAAAGGCCTGAAAATAGCATAACTGAGCATTAGACATGTTTTAATATTTAGTAATGTGGAATGATGAGTCACCAAGGAACCTGTATAAAAAGGATAAAATGAAGTATTCCCAATAAAAGAAAAGGTATATAATATAGTTCATGAGAATGACAAGACTCTGTGCAGCTCTGACCTCTGGACTGAAACTATTACAAACCTGCAGCTATGAAGGGAGAGGATATGCTTGTGATATTTGTACAGGTGAAAAGAAATTTATCCACTGCTCCAGCCCATGAGACTCTAGAAGATGAGATAAAGAACAGCCATGAGCTAGAGGAAAAGCCACTTAACTATGTGTCTGGAAGGCAGCATATAGCAATAGCCAATATACATTCCAGCTCCAAACCTGTACAAGTCACGGCCTGCTGTGATATCATGACAAGCTTGAACTTGTTAGAACATTAAAGGTCCAAAAGAGGAGGATGTAGGTAAGAACATGCCATCCTGTTTGTGGTCTGAGCTTTCTACAAAGGCTGCTCCTGGGGCTGGTGGCAGCAGCAGACAGTTGGTGCAGATAGAAAAGCTCTGTTCCATCCTTGCCAGATAAACCACAGCTTTGCAGCCAATATCTCCTATTTCTGAAATAAATCTGTGGCTATATCTCTGTTCCTTGTACTCAAATAATGATCATATTAGTAATTACCAAGTGAATGAGGGTAAGGTCTACAGGTTTTTCTCACTCCCAAAGGCAGAATGTCTCAAAAATATTAGAATATTCGCTACAATTCTAAGTCCAGTAAGAAAAAGACTATTATTTGGATGATGTTATTCAAGTTCATCTTCTGATTCATGTGCAGCACTATGAAATATCATTTATGAAATAGATTTAAGATTTTTTTCTTTATTCTGACGAAAAGGATGGTTTTAAATATGTAAACGTATATAGTTCTTCCTGGACAATGTCTAATCATATTCTTTGAGTATTTTGTTTATTTGTCTTTTGTTTTTTGTTTTCTGTCTTCTTCCATTCCCATAAAAATAATGATAGGTACAATCAGGGCATAAATTTGAACTGCCTTTCATGACAATCCTTCAGCCTTCAAGTTCATATGACCATGTTCAACTCAGAACAAAAGCTAAATGCATGGAATCACTTTGGCACTTTTCAAGTCAACACAGTCCTGAGGATTAGCCTGGCAGGCTTCTTCCTTTTCCTTCATCTCATCCACTGTGACCTCAGGCTACTGGACTGTGCTGTGTGCTTCATCCTGATCCTCTTCACTGTCCCATAGGCAACCATCACTCAAATGATATTGAACTCAGAAAGCTAGCCGTTTCTCAGAAAATTCTGCTTGGCCAAATGGATCTGTTTTTCAGGGGAGATGATGTCTTATACTCCACTTCCCTTATCTATTTATGGCACAAAACTTACATTTTTATGGAAAGTAGGGGACAGAAGTCCTTTCCTTTCTTGTCAAGGTGGGGAGCAAGTCTGATCCAATTTGTGACATGTTCCCAGTTTTCTACATGTGTCAAATCTTGTTGAAAATGATATACATTTTCTCCCACAGACCTTGTTCTCCTTGTCTGTTTCCACTAAGAATTCTGCTCCAACTTACCTGGCACAGACACTGGTGACAGGTCTCCTAGAGCAGTAGAGTGAGGAGAAAAATCCAAAATTGCTAGAATCTTCTCTGACTCCCTGAGCCTTTTACGCACCCTTCCCTTCACACCTTCCCTTTGCAGCCAAAGTGGTCAATCACAGGCTCCCACCTCACTGATTTGGTAGAGCTTCACCCTAGTTCATCCTCATGGAACTCAGGACAGAATGAACCCAGACTAGGGAGAAAGACAAGGACCCATTCCTGATTCCCCTGAACCAAGGTACTCAGGAGGCTGAGGCTAGAGACTTGATATACTCAGGATATGAGGTCATGGTGAGCCAGGTCTAAACTGATAGTTCCAGGTAAGCCAGCTCTAGTTCTGAGACACTTAAAACAACAGCTAAATTTTTTATAGCTAGAGAGCTAGGTCAACTTGATCAGACACACCAGGCAGATAAGTATTCTTCTGGTAACCACAAAACTTTAAAAAGAAAAGGAAGGTTAGGAGTGGTTGCCCACACCTGAAATCCTATCATTACTGAAGCAAAAGGAGTGGATATCTATGTGCATGAAACCTGCCTGTTCTACATACTGAGCTCTAGGCCAGCCAGAGTGTATTAAAACCTTGTCTCAAGAACAGAAAACAAAACAAAGCAACAGGAAAAAGATGAACAAAAGTAGGGCATGGTGATTTACTTTGAATCCAAGCACTCCAGAGGCAGAGGCAGAGGCAGAGGCAGAGGCAGAGGCAGAGGCAGAGGCAGAGGCAGAGGCAGGTGGATCTCTATGAAGTCAAGGTCACACTACTTGGTCAAGACTTGGTCCTGAAAGATCTTTAGAGTTGCCTTTTAATAATAAAATTTATCCATGTCAAAAAAAAAAAAAAAAAGAATTCTGCTCCAAACAAAACAACAAGGAAACATTTCCTAGTTCAGGCACTGGCCTTATGGACTCTAGCCAAAGATGCATGTAGCTGATTATATGTTTAAAGTTTTGTTGGATCTAACAATTGCTCAGTCAAAAATACACTAACTTGAGCTTCACCCAGGAAGCAGATCTGAGCTCCAGACCTCTGAGCTCCTTCCCTGCCAGAGGAGAGGTGGCCACCTGGAAGGGCTCTAACTACTGGAGCAGGTGAGAGAGCCATATTATACCTCAGGTCCCTCAGAGACCAGTCTGCACAGGAGAGACTGCAGACTGCAGAAGCAACATAGCTTCTGGAACTTCATCTTCAGCCAGGAAGCAGATCTGAGCTCCAGATATCTGCACTCCTTCCCCAACAGAGGAGAGGTGGCCTGTAGAGAGTACTCTGACCACTGAGACTCAGGAGAGGGTTGGACACCCAGGAGTGCTGGAAGAGGATAACAGAATCACAGGAGGAACAATCTCCAGCCAGAGAGACAGCTATAACAACTAACTCCAGAGATTACCAGATGGCAAAAGGCAAACGAAAGACTCTTACTAATAGAAACCAAGACTGCTCACCATCATCCGAACCCAGCACACCCACCTCAGTGAGTACTGGATACCCCAACACACCGGAAAAGCAATATTCTGAAAGATCCTGAGAAAAATGTAACAGGTCACAAAGACCTTGAGACTGGGAAAAGAGATTTCATTATTAGCAGAAAGTCTTTAAGTAGCTGAGTATAATAGCCTGAATCTGTGTGTATGCCCATAGTGTTCTTTGAATTCATGTATTTTCCAACTGATAATAGTTCACTGCCAAGTGTTTGCGGTTTGGTTGATGGATTGAGATACAGCTCACTGCCAAGTGTGTGTGGTTTAATTGCTGGACTGAGATTGAAAAATTTCACTTTGCACCTGTGCACCTGAGCAGGAAAATCATCCCTCTACCCATTTCTTCTGTAGAAAGAATGGATATTGTTAGATCAGGAAAACCCCTTACTTCTTCCTCCTCCTCCTCTCCCCCTTGAGGGTCCATAAATATCAGGTTCCCTTTCCCCTTGGGGTCGACTCCTCTATCCATTTCTGGGATATGAGTTATCCCCAGAGCTCTGCCTTTCCCCTAATAAAGCCTTTTGCTGTTTGCATCAAGACCATTTCTCATGAGTGATTTGGGGTGTGGCCTCTCCTGAGTCAGAACATGGGATTTCTCATGTTGTGGATCTTTTAATTCGGATTTGAAATCATATCTCATGATGCTGGTAGAGGATTTTAAGAAGGAAATTAATAACTCACTTAAAGAAATACAGGAAACATGGCTAAGCCTGTAGAAGGCCTTAAAGAGGAGGCACAAAAATCCCTTAAAGAATTACAGGAAAACAACTAAACAGGTGACGCAAATGAACAAAACCATTGAAGATCTAAAAAGGGAAGTAGAAACAATAAAGAAAACACAAAGGGAGACAACTCTGGAGATAGAAACCCTAGGAAAGAAATCAGGAACCATAGATGTGAGGGTCAGCAATAGAATACAAGAGATGGAAGAGAGAATTTCAGATGCAGAAGATTCCATAGGGAACATGAGCACAACAATCAAAGAAAATGCAAAATGCAAAAAGATCCTAACTCAAAACTTTCAGGAAATCCAGGACACAATGAGAAGACAGAACCTAAGGATAACAGGTATAAATGAGAATGAAGATTTTCAACTTGAAGGGCCAGCAAATATCTTCAACAAAATTATAGAAGAAAATTTCCCTAAAGAAAGAGATGCCCATGAACATACAAGAAGCCCACATAACTCCAAATAGACTGGACCAGAAAAGAAATTCCTCCCAACACATAATAATCAGAACAACAAATGCACAAAATAAAGACAGAATATTAAAAGCAGTAATGGAAAAAGGTCAAGTAATATTTAAAGGCAGGCCTATTAGAATTATACCAGACTTCTCACCAGAGAATATGAAACCCAGAAGATCCTGGTTATATGTTATACAGACACTAAGAGAACACAAATACCAGCACAGCCTACTGTACCCAGCAAAACTCTCAATTACCATAGATGGAGAAACCAAAGTATTCCATGACAAAACCAAATTCACACAATTTTTTTCTACGAATCCATCCCTTCAAAGGATAATAAAGGAAAAACACCAAAACACGGACAGAAACAACACCCTAGAAAAAGCAAGAAAGTAATCCTTCAACAAACCTAAAAGAAGACAGCCACAAGAACAGAAGCCTAACTTTAACAACAAAAATAGCAGGAAGCAACAATTACTTTTCTATAACATCTCTTAATATCAATGGACTCAATTCCCCAATAAAAAGACTTAAAGACTAACAGACTGGCTACACAAACAGGACCCAACATTTTGCTGCTTACAGGAAACCCACCTCAGGGAAAAAGACAGACACTACCTGTCTTAGTCAGGGTTTCTATTCCTGCACAAACATCATGATCTAGAAGCAAGTTGGGGAGGAAAGGGTTTATTCAGCTTACACTTCCACATTGCTGTTAATCACCAAGGAAGTCAGGACTAGAACTCAAGGAGGTCAGGAAGCAGGAGCTGATGCAGAGGCCATGGAGGGATGTTCCTTACTGGCTTGCTTCCTCCTTGGCTTGTTCAGCCTACTCTCTTATAGAACCCAAGACTGCCAGCCAAGAGATGGTCCCACCCACAAGGGGCCTATCCCCCTTGATCACTAATTGAGAAAATACCCCACAGCTGGATCTCATGGAGGCACTTCCCCAACTGAAGCTCCTTTCTCTATGATAACCCCAGCCTGTGTCAAGTTGACACATAAAACCAGCCAGTAAACTATCTCAGAGTGAAAGTCTGGAAAACAAATTTCCAAGCAAATGGTCTGAAGAAACAAGCTGGACTAGTCATTTTAATGGTGAATAAAATTGACTACCAACCCCAAGATATCAAAAAAGACATAAAGGGGCACTTCATACTCATCAAAGGTAAAATCTACCAAGATGAACTCTCAATTTTGAATATATTTGCTCTAAATGCAAGGGCAGACACATACATTAAAGAAACTTTATAAAAGATCAAAGCACACATTGCACCTCACACATTAATAGTGGGAGACTTCAACACCTCACTCTAATCAATAGACAGATCCTGAAAACAGAAATTAAACAGAGACACATGGAAACTAACAGAAGTTATGAAACAAATGGATTCAACAGATATCTACAGAACATTTTATCCTAAAGTAAAAGGATATACCTCCTTCTCAGCAGCTCATGGTACCTCCTCCAAAATTGACCATATAATCAGTCATAAAGCAGGCCTCAACAGATACAAAAATATTGCAATTATCCCATGCATCCTATCAGATCACCAGGGACTAATGCTGATCTTCAATAACAGCATAAATAATAGAAAGATAACATTCATGTGGAAACTGAACAACACTCTACTCAATGATACCTTGGTCAAGGAAGAAATAAAGAAATTAAAGACTTTTTAGAGCTTAATGAAAATGAAGCCACAACATACCCAAACTTATGAGACACAATGAAGGCAGTCCTAAAAGGAAAACTCATAGCCCTGAGAGCCTCCAAAAGAAACTAGAGGGAGCATATACTAGCATCCTGACTGCACACCTAGAAGCTCTAGAACTAAAGGAAGCAAATTCACCCAAGAGCAGTAGATGTTAAGAAATAATCAAACTCAGGGCTGAAATCAAGCAAGTGGAAACAAATAGAACCCAGGTGCTGGTTCTTTGAGAAAATGAATAAGTTAGATAAAACCCTTAGCCAGACTAACTAGAGGGCACAGGGACAGTATCCTAATTAACAAAATCAGAAATGAAAAAGGAGACATAACAGCAGAACCTGAGGAAATCCAAAACATCATCAGATCCTACTACAAAAGGCTATATTCAACAAAACTGGAAAACCTGGATGAAATGGACAACTTCCTAGACAGATACCAGGTACCAAAGTTATATCAGGATCAGATTAAGGATCTAAACAGTCCCATTTCCCCTAAAGAAATAGAAGCAGTCATTAATAGTCTCCCAACCAAAAAAAGCCCAGGACCAGATGGGTTTAGGGCAGAGTTATATCAGACCTTCAAAGAAGACATAATTCCAATTCTCCTCAAACTATTCCACAAAATAGAAATAGAAGGTACTCTACCCAATTCATTCTATGAAGCCATAATTACTCTAATACCTAAACCAGTCAAAGATCCAACAAAGAAAGAGAATTTCAGACCAATTTCCCTTGTGAATATCCATGCAAAAGTACTTAATAAAATCCTCTTAAAATGAATCCAAAAACACATCAAAAGTAGCATCCATCATGACCAAGTAGGCTTCATCCCAGTGATGCAGGGATGGTTTAATATATGGAAATCCATCAACGTAATCCACTACATAAACAAACTCAAAGACCAAAATCACATGAACATCTCCTCAGATGCTGAGAAAGCATTTGACAAAATCCAACACCCCTTCTTGATAAAAATCACTGAAATGTCAGGGATGCAAGGACCATACCTAAACATAATAAAAGCAATCTACAGCAAACCAGTAGCCAACATCAAAGTAAATGGGGAGAAACTTGAAGCAATCCCACTAAAATCAGGGACGAGACAAGGCTGCCCACTTTCGCCCTACCTCTTCGATATAGTACTGAATTTCTAGCCAGAGTAATTCCACAACAAAAGGAGATTATGGGGATACAAATTGGAAAGGAAGAAGTCAAAATATCACCATTTGTAGATGATATGATAGTATATATAAATGACACTAAAAATTCCACCAGAGAACTCTTTTTTTTATCACTTGCTTGATTTTATTTTATTTATTTTTTCTTTTTTTATTAGATATTTTCCTAATTTACATTTCAAGTGCTATCCCGAAAGTTCCATCTACCCCCCCCCCCATACCCACCCACTCCCACTTCTTGGCCCTGGTGCCTGGTGATTCCCTGTATTGGGGCATATAAAGTTATTGAACTTCTGGTAGGGGGTTGGGAGCATCCTCTCTTGCCCCTGGCTAGTTGACAAAATACACATCTGCTTTGTCCCACTTAGCTACCAGATTAAACCCCAAACAAAAAAACACAAAGATAGACAAGACAAAAGACAACTGGGAGAAAACACTCCATTATTTGGGTGAGCATCCAAATGTAAAGTCCATGATTCTCCAAAGAATGATACCCTCCAGACTCAAATAGTATGTAAATGCAGAGCGTTTTATTCTACAGAAGTCCAGCATGCTGGGGTCTCCCATTATCAAGGTAGAGAGACAACCAAGTGAGCTCGGAAGGCTCGGTTTAAAGCATATTGGAGTTCTAGAGCAGATGAATTTTATCTTACTCTATCTCTAGGCGTTCTGGAACCATTACTGGGATGTGGAGGCTGGAAGCTGTTCTTGGGCAATCCCAGGGTAGGTAGGTGGCCTTATCTTGCTCTAACTCTAGGCATTCCAGAACCATAACCAATATGGGGAGGCTGGAGCCTGGGGTCTTTCCTGTTAGTAATTGCCTTCCAGGACTTGCCTGGACTTGCCCAGTTCTTAGGCCTAGTTTCCTAAACTGCCAGTTTGAAGCCCATCAGGGAGTCAGCCTAGCCTTCTCAACACATTACAGTTATTATATCTTGTATATGCATATATGTTTCAAAATGGCTAAAAAAAAAAGTGTTAAAGAGGGCAATTGTCCAAAGAACTTAAAGGGACATTAATAAAGGCAGAGAGAGCAGATGTAGATTAGAGTCTCTGCACTGTTTAGTTAAGTAGTAAAAAGATTAAGGATTGGGGATTGTGATTGCTATTCTTATCAATTTGGCAACATCTGGAATTAAGTAAATCCCCAAATGGAAGGCACTCATGTGAAGAATTTTTGCTTAATACAAGGCAGAAAGATTTACTTCTAATCCAGATCTTTGAAGTGAGAAGACTTGCATTTAATCCAGATCTTTTGATCTTAGAAAAGACACACCTTTCATCTAGGTCTTTAGGTGCTAAACATACCTTCAATTGGTTCAGTGAGAAAAAGCCCATCCTAACTCTCTGAGAATTAATGTTTATATTCAGTTTGCACAAATTCTGATGGATAGAGCAGACTGGTCCAGTACTCTCTCTTTGATGAGAAGAACTTGCTCTCTGGCTACCTTTCTTCTTGTGACATAGAAGCTTTTGGAAGTGCACAAGATTGACAAAGGAGTATTTGGGAAGTAGAACACTGGTTCTACAGTTTCAGTGAGGAAAAGACATACACTACATCTTCTCACATGTAAGTAGGGTACATGGGGCTTTGCTTATACATCAGCTATTGATGATATATGGATGTTCTGTGAACAGTATATATCTCAATTCCCAGGGCCAATGTATATCATGATGGTCTAGTAGTAACTGTCAGGGCTTTTTCTTCTCGTAAAGGCTTGATATGCAATGATAACACTCTGTAAAGTAAACTTAAAACTTCCATATTTTCTTTTTTTTAAATTTTTTATTAGATATTTTCTTCATTTATATTTCAAATGCTATCCCAAAAGTCCCCTATACCCTCTCCCATCCATGCTCCCCTACCCACTCACACCCAATTCTTGGCCCTTGCATTCCCCTGTACTGGGGCATATAAAGTTTGCAAGACCAAGGGGCCTCTCTTTCCAATAATGGCCGACTAGGCCATCTTCTGCTACATATGCAGATAGAGACATGAGCTCTGGGGTTACTGATTAGTTCATATTGTTGTTCCACCTATAGGGTTGCAGACCCCTTCAGCTCCTTGGGTAATTTCTCTAGCTCGTCTATTGGGGGCCCTGTGTTCCATCCAATAGATGACGGTGAGCATCTACTTCTGTACTTGCCAGGCACTGGCATAGCCTCACAGGAGACAGCTATATCAGGGTCCTTTCAGCAAAATCTTGCTGGTATATGCAATAGTGTCTGCATTTGGTGGCTGATTATGGGATGGACACCCCCCGACCTCCGGTGGGGCAGTCTCTGAATGGTCCATAAAGTTTGGAGCTAAGACGAAAGGGTGGACCATATTTTCTACATTGCTAACATATTTACTTTTTGACTGTGGATGCGTGTATAATAAAATGTGAATTGATACTGTGATATTTAGTACCTTGAGCAAAAATGAGGCACACATGTGAGCATTCTGCTTTATTTATATAATTCATTGCAATTTTCTGCCTTGGATAAGTATTTATCTGAAGAAATATAATGCTTGACAAAAAGCCATCTGTTCATTTGTTTCTAATTTTCATATGGGTATCAGATATTCTATTTTAGAGATAAAATATATGTAATTATTATGTTATATAAAATAAATGATTGGAATATGTGCTGTTATATAAACTAAGTGGCCAAACGAATCACACAGTCACATACACATAATAGTACATTACTCACATTGTCATTTTTGTGGTGAGAACATTTATTTACTCTTAGGTTTTGGGGGTGTGTATATTATTACCATATTTCTTAATAAATACTTAAACTTTTCTCTCTCTCTCAAAAAAAAAAGTACCTTTAATCCAGATCATTTGAGCTCAGAACACCCACCTTGACTCTGGGCCAAACTTTCTGCTGGAAATGTATAATAAGGAAGAAGGAAGCTTTTGTTCCTTACATGCTTGCTCTAACCTTGTAAGCAAGTATGTTCCTTCCTGACATTAGAGCCTACTTCTTTGGTGTTTCAGCATATACTGAAAACCAGCTGAGACTTCCAGCCTTGTGGACTAAGAAACTACTGGACTCTTGAACTCTACCCTTCGATGTAGCCATTGTGGGATTAGGGTGACTGTAGTTTGTAAATCATTCTAATAAATCCACTTTTTATAAATCTAGAGAGGGAATCATTCATTTTATAAGTGCTGTTTACTCTTGAGAACCCTGACTAATCTAGGCATTGCGTAGTAGGCTAGTGGAGTTTCAGGGTTATGACTGACCCTAGGCTTAAAGTGAGTTGTAGAGGCCAGATATATATGACCAGAAGTGATACAGAGGCAAGGTACAAGACAAGGGCTTCAAACATGATGGATGTTTTGGAGGGCTGTGCTAACTTTATTGACAAAGATGAGCTGACATCCGATGTTAGTGAGTTCACTACCTGTTAATCTCTTAGCACAGCACATCAATTAGTCAGATGACAGATTATTGGGGATCATTGCTACCCTAGTGTTCACCGTCTTCCTTACTGGTTTGCTTCCCCTGGCTTGCTCAGCCTGCTCTCTTATAGAACCTGAGACTACCAGCACAGAGATGGTCCCAAACACAAAGGGCCTTTCCCCCTTGATCACAAATTGAGAAAATGCCTTACAGCTGGATCTCATGGAGGCCTTTCCTCAACTGAAGCTCCTTTCTTTGTAATAACTCCAGCTGTGTCAAGTTGACACAAAACTAGCCAGTACAGTGCACATGATTTCTCAGTCCTTTTAGAAACAGAGATTCACAGTGACCCACACTTAATGACATACCTGACCTCTAACTTCTGCTGTTTGAGACCCAGTATCTGTTATGCAGTGATGGACATGAGTGGCCTTGTGGTCCTGAATGAGCCTCAGTGGCTTAACAGATGGCCTTTGTGTTCTCTTTTCACCATGAGCCTTGTACTGCTAGTTCTTCTACTTGGCATTGTAAGACCCCAGAAACAGGGTCACTCCTGTCCCAGGATGAGTTGGTGCCCCCAGAGACTCAAGAGAAACCACACTTGATGCAAAATGCAGGAGGGTTTATTATCAGCCAGCTGAGGACATGCTCCTATAGGTGCACAGGCCAAAGGAGATAGACCCCCAGCAGTAACAGTAGGGGGCTTTTAAGGAAAAAGTGAGGAATTGGGAGGAGTTGGGAGGAGAGTTGGGAGGAGTTGTGCTACAGCTCTTCTCTGGGGGGGGTGTCCTTGTCAAAATTACAAGGCATGAGCAGTGGGGAGTGAGCTATAGCTTTTCTTTGTCCAGTTTATCTCCATGTCCTTGGCACAGGAAGCCAAGCAAGTGACTGGCTAGGTCTTTTTACACTTATTGCAAGGTATAGAAACAAAAAGGCTTTTTTTTTGCTTTCTATAGAGAACATAGAGTTTTTTTTTACTGGCTGTATTGCTAGGGATCTGGGAAACATATTTCAGGCCTGGGAAACGCTTTTTGGGTTCTCACAGCATGACCATATATCTTCTTTTTCTTCTATTTTAAAAACAGCCTATTTGTTTTTCTATTTTATGTTTGTGTATATACTCAAATGTATGTATGTATACCACATACATATAGCACTTGAAGAGAAAAGATCATCAGATACCCTAGAACTGAAAGTTACAGATGCTTGTGAGCCACCTTGTGGGTGCATACAACCAGTCCAGGTCCTCTTCAAATATAGCCATGATACTTAAGCACTGAGCATTCTCTCCAGATCCTACCATATATCTTCTTGAAGCAGAATTGCTAGATTGCCTACAGCATATCCTGGCTTGACATCATAAATGGGACACTCCTGTGATAACCAGGCTTAGCTATTAGTACTCCACTGAAAAGAGTTCACCTACTAAAAACATTCTCTCTTTTTTATTCTTTTTATTCTTTCTTTAGTCAGATTCTCTCAGATGTACTTTAGCATGTCACTGAAGAAACACCAAAATATTGGTTGCTTCTCAAATGCCAATCGATAGGAAAGTAACTGTGGGATGGTCAAGAAAGCACTACCTGCTGCCATTCCTTCTCAGAGTGTTGAGTGCAGTACCATCTCTGTGTGATGCTAGGAGAGCAAAGTCTTCGCTGGTCTTGAAAGCAATAGAGATCCTGGGGAAAATGGTGGATCAGAAACACCCCTCTTTTACTGGAATCTCGAGAGTTTTTAAATAAAATATGAGATGGTATTACTGAAAGGAGATGGGTGTGTTAAGGAAAAGCACTGGTGTGTTATAGTAAAGAGTAGGTGATGAGATGTAGCTGAATCCAATTTTCTCTGCTTAAATTGTTCCTGGTGGCAGCAGTTGTAGTGCAACTGACTACCCACCTCAGACACACACACACACACACACACACACACACACACACACACAGAGCCTTTATATTTTAAAATGTCTTAAACTTCTCAATAGTTGGACCATCTACAAATCTCCATGTGGCTGATGTACCCTCTTCCAATATTCCCAATTTATTATTTACTAAAACCTGTATTCCATCTTTGCTACCCAAGACCCAGACCTGCAGCCCCTTTGCCTACAGTCCCCAACACCTACATGACAACCTGGTGTATCTGTTCCTTCTCTGGCATGGCAACCGTCTCTCCCTCTCCCTCTCCCTCTCCCTCTCCCTCTNCTCTCCCTCTCTTCCCCCATACCCCCTCTCTCTCCCTCCCCCTTTCTCTAGCTCTTCTTTGGTCCCTTTCCCTGCAATCCTAAAAGAGCCACCTCTGTCTCTCTGCCCAGCCATTAGCCACTGGCAACTTTATTTACCAATCAAAACCAACTGGAGGCAGAGCTTCTTGTGTGCATATGTGTGGATTCTAATGTAATTTGGGGGATAAGATTAACATAATAAAAGCAGCATTTGACAAAATGAACAACAATGAGAGGTCAGGTGGAATTCAGACATAATCAACTTTATATTTCTAAGTGGATATTAGCAAAAAAGTTTAGAATACCCAGGATACAATTCACAGACTGTAGGAAGCTTAACAAGAAATAAGGTCCAAGTGTAGGTATCTGAAACCCACTCAGAAGGGGAACAAAATAATCATGGGAGGCAGAGGGAGAGAGGAAACTGTGTGGGAGAGGGGAGAGTGGAGGGGAAAAGGAAGGGCAGGATTGAGTATGGGGAGAGACAGGAGGGATGCCCAGAGGGTCAGGAGAATGAATTGAAAGGTGCAACAGTAGGAGTTGTGGGGCATCCTCTAGAAAGTTCCAGAGACCTGGGATGTGAGAAACTGCCAGGATGCAATGGTTATGACATTAGCCAAAGTGCCCAACAATGGGGAGATGGAACTTGAAAGGGCCACCTCCAGTAGATAGAAATGGTCCCCAGCTGAGGCAGGGTCCATCCACCCATCCTCAAAATTTTTAATCCAGATTGTTCTTTTCTGAAGAAAATTTAGGGACAAAATGAACAGAGACTGAAAGAAAGGCCACCCAGTGACCTGCCCACGTTGTGATCCATCCCATGTGCTCACACCAAATCCTGACACTATTGCTGAGGTCATATTGCATGTGCAGACAGGAGACTGGCAAGGCAGTCTTCTGAGAGGCTCTACCAGAAACTGACTGGGACAAATGCAGATATTTTCAGCCAACCATTAGATTGAGGTCGGGGACCAATATGGAAGAGTTAGAGGAAGAATTGAAGGAGCTGAAGGCTGTTGCAACCTCATAGAGAGAACAATAGTGTCAACTAGCCCAGACCTCTTGGAGGTCCCAGAGACTAAGCCCAAAACCAAGGACCTTACATGTGCAGCTTTGTGGCTCCAGGCACATGTGTAGCAGAGGACTGCCTTGTATGGCCTCTCTCACTGAGAGAGAGCTTAATCATGTGCTTAATCATTTGGAACTTTGATGCCCCAAGGAAGAGAGATGCTGATGAGAAGTAAGTTGGTGGGTAGAGGAGCACCCACTCAGTGGGGAATGGAGTGAAGAACTCAAGGCGAGGAGACTAGGAAGGGGAACAACTTTTGGAATGTAAATAAATAAAATAATTTAGTAAACAAACAAATAAAAGAATGAAAGAAGACATAGATTGTAGCATTGAGTACAAAGCCAAATGGTGTATGGAGGGAGAATTTGCCTCCTTCTGAAGGGCTTCAGTAGAGATAAAAGACTGGAGGCACTTGAGGGTATATTGTGTCACTGACATCCAGAAGATCCTGATCCTCAAAGAAGCCACAGAAGAATGGGTTCCCAGCATTTCTTGGCTTTCTGCGAATCACCTTAAAAGACACTTTACAGTCTAATATTTTGACAATGAAGAGCAGAATCCCCATTGATTCTGTATCTCCAAGTCCCAACAAATGCTCTTCTCGACTGATTAAAAAAATAGAAAACCTGTGTCTTTCTGTGCAATCTCTCCATGATGAAAATGCTTTGGAAAGTCAAGGCAGGAGAGAATAAAGTCTGCAGTATTCTCAACACCAGTGACAAAATTTTTTTTGTAAGACATATCTTACAAACCCTCGTTAGGGTTGATTCCAGGTTCAGTAAGAGAATGGAGTATTATTGTCCTGATAAAACATAATTGTACAAATATCTCAAAAGGGACAAATATATTTTATATACATTAAAAGAAGAGAAATACATTAATCCTTCCCATTTGCTTCAGGGAAAACTAGGGTTTAATTTTTATATTTGTATTACCCCTTGAAAATATGATGGGTCAACTTGATCAACCCAGGATTCAATTTTCCACTCAAATCAAGGATAGAGGCAGTAAAGGGATTTCCTTCATTTACAGCCCAAGTATTTATTGTGCATAAAGTATTGGGAGTGCCTTTGGGTTACAAGGAAACAGTAGTTAAAGACAGAATTTGAACTGAAAAAGAGAGGTTCATCTGGCTTGATGATACCATTTATTTAACAAAGAAGAAAGAAAGCATCACTTCTAGTTGACTGTGATCTAGGTTGTGTCAAGATGTAACAAAGACATCTTGTTTGCTCAGATGTGTGGTTGGAATTAGCGCAGAAAGTACTGTGTAGAGTGTTGGGTGTAATTTGTTATGTCCTCCACAGAAAGAAGGACTTGAGAAAGAATGGCTCTTTCTGTATCAGAAGCAGGCCTCTATTCTGATTCATACATTTGGTTTAGCAGTGTAAAGAGGGGACCAGGAACATGGGGACTCTAGATATAGAAGACTTGTTGTTTTTCACTTTGTGTCTTCATATGTTTCTATCATATAATGAAAATGTAATTAATCCAGAGGCAACTGTTCGGGTAAACACATGTAGTCATTGAGGAGGGAAAGGGAAATTCATCCTTTAGGGACTGAGTTCCACAGAGGACTTCCTTCTCACTGACACAGTGATGTGTTAACATCTTGAGGATACTTTATGGTAACAAGTGCTCTGCCAACCCTGAAGGTACAAATGTGACCGGGAAGGCTCACTTTCTAGAAGACCCAGAATCTGTCTTCCCCTGATCACTGTGGTGAGTACACATCTCAGTTTCTTTCACTCACATGTGCATGCAATATATTATTTAAAGACACACATCCTGCTCTCTTTGACTAAGCTAAGGTATAGAGGAGAGATGTTGAGTCTGAACCCCTCCATTCTTCTTCTGACACTTAAAGCTCAGAATAACTGGGGCCAGTACCAGGAAACCTGCTTCCAGGATGCACAGGTACATCACTCCCTGGGTTTGGGGTCTGCTCTCATGACAGTTTTGGGGTGGATCTCTGTCTGATGCTCTTTCTTTTCTTCCAGCAACTAGTACTAAATAGAAGCTTTTCAATTTTCTGTGGAAAATATCTCTTTTCTCTAATGTCAAAGTTCACTTGCCTTATAGGGGTGTACTGTAACTTTAATCCATTCATTTTATTTTTGATTTTTCTCTATTTCTACTACCAGTGACTTTAGTTGTTCTGCTTTGCCTCCTAAATCCCCACATGTGGTGCTGTTTAATTTAATTCACAAAGAAAAGAGTTTTCTCTATCCTTAAAGTCTCTATCCTTAAAGTCTCCATCCTGAGTTAGGATTTTATACTGAACTTGTAAACCAACATCATCATTGTATCGCTAGGTGGTTGTTGGGACTGTCGGGATCTACAAATATGGAAGAATAAGCACAGCAAGGTGGCACATGCCTTTAATCCCAGCACTAGGGAGACAAAGACAGGTTTGGAAGTGCTATGTGATATCATGACATCCAGAGCAGCAGTTTTCAGGTGGCTTTGCAGCTGTTTTATCCCTGCCTTTTCCTAGCACAGGTATCATTAGAGTGTTGAGGCTGCAATTGATGCAGGCTGATCCCACTTGAGTCTAGGATGGGATCTGACTCTTATGTAGATGCTGTGTCCTGAGGTGCTTTTCTGGTGCTTTCCTGAACATATTCTGGTACGTTTCCTGAGCCTACATCTTTTTTTTTCCAGTTTCATTTTGTGTGTGTGTGAAGTATAAGAATAAGGAGTGTGTATCTAGTTTCTGTCCTCTGTCTGAAGCTACATTTCCTACCTACTTACTGAAAGCTGCACTGGTTGATATTTAGATTCTTTCCTTTATCCCATTGTTATATAGCTGGTTTTATGTCAAGATCTTGGATCTAGTGTAATTTGAAATTAGGTTATATGATACTTCTGGCTTAGCTCATTTATATTCCACATTGGTTTCTTTGCCTGTAGATTTTTGCTGTTGTTTTTCTATCTAGATATGAATTTTAGAATATATTTTCTAGCTTTGTGAATAATGTTATGAATACAAGACTGGTCTCCAATTCACTGTTTTCTGTTCTCAGCTTCCTGAGTGCTAGCATTACAGGTGTTCCTCATTGGGAAGTCTTTGGTGTCTTGGCAGGGAATACATTGGATATGAAGTGTGACTCCTGCAGTGACACTGGTCCTGCTGCACCATGAAGTTTGGGAGGACTTCCTGTCTGCTGAGGTTCCACCATAGAGGTTTTCTACATCTGAGATTAGGTTGACATAGTTTGGCTATCTGGATCTAAGGTTCACATGGCTTTCTGCTCTCTCTGAAACCAGGAGGAATGATTTGTTAAAGGACATGCATTTATTCAATATTGGCCCTGAAAGAAATAGAGGAAAAGAAGACATTCTGACTCACATCTCCTTATCTTAGTCCTCAAGGATTGAGCAGGACCCCTGATAAGACCCAATATTGTTACTGTATGATACTGTGTTGTAAACCCCCCCTCTCTCCTTACGTGTGAGTGTGTGTGTGTGTGTGTGTGTGTGTGTGTGTGTGTGTGTGTATTTCTAGAATCCTATTCAAAGTGGATCAGGGTGGCTCACATATGTTTATGGTCTCTTAAGTATAGGTTGTCATGTAAGAATAAAATCATCTATATTTCTTCACCTCTTTATTTTCTTTTTGTGGCTTTCTCTTTCTTACTGCATGGCTAAGATGCAAAGCACTGGAACGAGGAGGGACTAGTAGGGTACCAAGAGTAGCAATGGGAATCAAACAAGATATAAATGTATGAAAATGCTACAATACACCTATTGTTATATGCAATTTATGTGTTGATAATAACAGAACATTCTTTCACGGATGTCTATGGCTGATTCAGCTATAACTAGTGGGTCTCATCTAAATGGCTTATATTTGACTGGATGTTGTGGAGCTACAGAAAACCAGTGAGTATTTCTAAGTAGTAAAATTGCTACCATTGTCTAACTATACAGCTTGTCTCTCTGTCAGTACTCTCACTGAGATGAAAAGAAAATAACATTCATATATGAATATATATATGGAATGATCTAAAACAGGGGAGAAAGTTACTCTGTCTGTCTTTAGATCTCACCATAGTGGTTCTAAACTTTACAGAACATATGAAACCCAAGTTAGGAAATATGCACACATATGTAGTTATCGGCCTCAGTTCTCAGAGCTGATATTCGCCTTTCTTCTGGAACTAAGGCCCAAAGCTTTGGGTATTGATCACATCCAATCTCAACATAACAGTATAAGTAGAAAGTTTGACTCACTGAAGACAATTTAAAAATCTTAATGTATGTGGTTAATTATACAACCATCGAATCAGATTTGGTTTTTAATATGTACCTGTTGAAACATGAATCTAATGGGCCTATTCATCTAATATACCATAAGAGAGAAGAAACAGAAAATTCTACACTCATCAAATTGAAAGGCATAATGGAAAACTGGGTATATAATAGGTGCCTTAACAATCAAAATGTGGATAAGTTTAAGAGATATTCAGTGTGTTGAAACAATAGAACCTCACAGATGTTTGTATGTGCTACATGGCACAGACAAACAGATTGCCACAGATGCAAGTTTACAGAATTGGATTGCAGGATAGAAGGAAATATAAAATGCTTGGATAAATGCTGATTGCTGCCTTTGGTGTTAATGAAGCCATGCTGAGGCAGAACACAGGTGAGATATATCAATATTTGAACAAGTAGATTCTATTTTATAGTATAAATTAAATATATAGCTAAGATATTTGATTTTTGGAAACAAGGCTGCATGATATACTTCAGTCTATATTTAGGATAACTCACAGAGAGTACCACTGAGGAAAGATTTGGATCAATAAATCTGAATAATAACACATATCATCTCCTTATCTTCCAGAAATATAAGGTGATTTGAGAGACATTTTGCTTATATCTCCCATGATTTACTGATACTTTCTTCCAAAAGGTATTTCCTGGATTAAGTATTCCTACTTCAGGTCTAAGTATGGTTTTGGATCCTGTCAAGGGCACAATCTTCCTCTGTCTCACTGGACTTGGCACTGTGGGGAACAGCTTGGTATTTGTGAGTTATATGCACATGTTCCAAAGCACTGAGCAGAAACCTATACATCTCATTCTTGCTCACTTGACACTTACAAATATCATAATGCTTCTTTCAAAAGGGATGATGAAGACAATAGAAGCCTTCAATTTTGGAAATTACTTAAATGACACTAGTTGTAAAGCTGTTGTTTACCTGGCAAGAGTGTCCCGGGGCCTCTCCATCTGTACCAGCAGTCTCCTCACTGTGGTCCAGGCCATCACCATCAGTCCCAGACACTCCGTGTGGCAGAGGCTCAACCTAAAGACCCCACAGCACATTCTTTCCTCACTGCTCTGCCTGTGGATACTCAATTCCTTGATCAGCATGAACTTACCATACTACATTAAGAATGTCAATAGTCTGAACATAACACAGTTTAGGAAAGATGGCAATTATTGCTATTTTATGCCTGAAAGCTGGATAATAAGATGGATTTTTCTCACATTCATGGTCCTGAGAGATGCAATGTTTCAGGGTGCCATGGGAGGGGCCAGTGGCTACATGGTATTTCTTCTCCACAAACACCACCAGCATGTCCTCTACCTTCAGAACTCCAAGCTTCTCTACAGAACTCCTCCTGAGCTGAGAGCTGCCCAGAGTGTCCTCCTTCTGATGTTGTGTTTTCTTTTCTTTTATTGGGCAGATTGTTTTATTTCTTTATTCTTTACTTTCTCCATAGAGAATTATTCTACAGTACTATATGTTCCAGAGTTCCTAACCCTTGGTTATGCAGTTCTCAGCCCCTTCATGCTGATTCATAGAGATGGATATATGATTAAATGTTTTCATGCTCAGTAAGAGAGGTCAGACATTGATAAATGTCATTGGTCATTTCAATATGTAAAATAGAAAACTTGATAGTTTTGCTTTTCTGCACATAATACATAATCTAAGACTATTTTAAGCACATAAAGGTGGATCTTCATGTATCAAATAGTGACAGTGCTTCGCTAATAATGAGGCACAGTAAAGTTCAAAGCCTCAACCGTCTCTTTGCCCTTCTTGACATCCAGTAATGGCGAGCTGATAGTCTCTTGTGTGTATAAAGGTCAATCATGATCACCGGTTCAGGTAGTAGATGGAATCATGACAAGCATCAAAAATGGCAAAAACCATCAATACACATTAGAGGCAGTGTGTAAGAAAAATAGTGAGTCCTATTGTTAACAGATTAACAATTACAAAGTAAATAAATGAGTTACATTCAGTTTTGAGAAACAAATGACTCAGAAATTCTCCATAATTACTTTCAGAGTTACCCTTTTACCTATACTTTTCAGGTCTAGATTCCATCTTGCAGATACAATTATTTATGTTCATTTTATTTCAATCTTAGTTTGAGTGTTTGAGATAGTCTTTGTATGTAGCTCTGGCTCACTTGGATTTACGGTTGTCCTTAGCCACAATACACCTTCTGCATTTACTTCTCAAACCGTGTATATCAGACATACAGCAAAAATTTTCACATGCTGCAACATTATTTTCAAAAACCAAGTATCTAGTAACAGTTCCTTTTGCTTTTTATTTAAAGACAGCTACAGAGATTTACCTTACATTTTTTCTCATTGAACGTATGAAAGAATGGGCAAGTTCAACCTTTCATGTTATGATACCTATGTGTGCTTATAATTCATTTAAAACTATGCTAGTTATGTTTACAGTACAATAACAACATTTTGTTGCATATTACCCACTATTTGATCCTTATTTGCGAGAACCTAAGTTACTAAGTTAATGGAAGCATATGAAGATGAATTTCAAATTTTTCTCCTGGTGTTCACTGGATTATTAATTCATTCACATGAAATTTGTAAACAAGTGAAATACTGGCTTTACTAAAAATGCATGCAGATGGCTATCAGTCATATTAACAGTGTTCAATACTGATAATACTCTGAGAAATTCAAATGAAAACTACAAAAAGGATCTGGGCTGTTGGCTTAAACCTCAAGTGTTTTCTGAGCAAGCACATGGGTCTGGATTTGATTACTAGCTCCCATATAAAAAAAAAATCTGTGTGTTTTCTCAGGTCCTACTCTCAAAATATGAAGTAGATAGTGATTAAAACAGATACTAACATCACCCACAGGATTACAAGTACACACACACACACACACACACACACACACACACACACACATGCTGATCCAATTTGTCAAAATATCTTTACATGTGTGAACCAGGAACTTTGTGCTTGGCCTCATGGCCCAGTTAATAATACAGTTTGAGGTCCCCAAAGACTTTAGCCTGATATACTACTGTGGACTCAGCTTATTTTTTTTTTTAGAACAATATAACCAACAATCTTATTTGTCTGAAATTTCTCATGTAACCAGACTTTACAACCTAATCTATTTCATAGTTGCAATCCTTAAATTACACACTTCTCTGTGCCCCTGACCCAGAAAACAATACCCCAGCCTAGTTGGAGCTTCTATTGCTGTAATAAAACATCATGACCAAAATCAACTTGGAATGTGGAAGGTTTATTTCAGCTTCCAGTTATAATTCATCAGCCAGAGAACTCAGGACAGAAACTCAGGGCAAGAACTTGGAGGCAGGAACTGAGGCAGAGGCCATGAAAGAGTACTCATTGGCTTGCTTCTTATTGCTTGCTCAGCCTACACTTTTTGTTGTTGTTGTTATTTTATTTATTTATATTTCAAATGTTATCCCCCTTCCCAGTGTCCCTTCCGCAAACCCTTTATCCCATCTTATATACCAAGTCTGTCTGCCTATAGATGGCACCACTCACAGTAAGCTAGGCCCTCTCATACCAACCATTATTCAGAAAGTTGCCTCACAGGCTAGCCCACAGGCCAATCAGGTGCAGAGTACTTCTTAATTGAGGTTCCTCCCCCCAAAATGACTTAAACTTGTGTCAAATTGAAGTAAAACCAGTCAGTACACGTCTGCCCTTTTGTTTATGACACACATATCATAAGTCTGTATCCTGTGTCAGGTACAGCTGTAGCTAACAGGGGAGGCTGTGGCTAGAAGCCCTACTCCCAGACTAGATCAGTACAGTTCTCACTGTTAGAAAATTCAGTCATCTTTTTACAATTCATTTACAACAAGGACTAAAAAGAGTCTCTCTGTCATTTAGGATGAGTAATAGAAGCAATGTTTGGAGAATAGACGAAATATAGGAGTGATGAGTGTTCTTTGTGTTGATACTTTTTAAATGGTATTTCTACTCATTTTTAAATTAGAAATACACTTAACTTACTTAATTGATCACCACTGGGAGTCAGACCTTGAATATGCTAGGCAAGTGCGTACTGGACTGTATTTCCAGGCCACAACTGATTTTAAATCACAATTGTCATTATTGAATAAATGAGGAATAAAAATCACGTATATTGCAATGGAGTAAGGTGAATTTTAATCTGTTTAAGTCCATAGTTGAGATTTATCAGAAAGCAATATCCTAAGTGATTACCATCATGTTATATTCTCAGTTTAAAGGGTGACATATGGGAGATGAGGAAGTAACATGCTATGTTAAAGAAATTGGTCCCATGATGAACTGATCAAGGTTCCTCACTGGGAGATCCTGAATTGTCTAAACTTCCTGTACAGTCCCTGAAAGAGCAACATCCCAGGGTCCTCTAAGTTTCCTCTCCTATTTACAGCCTATAATCTGATTTAAAAAAAAAAAAAAACCAAAAACTTAAATGGCATCCCTAGACATCTTTGGCTGATTCACTTATCTGTTGAATCCTAGCCAATAAGGCTATTCAAATTGACTCAATATTTAGATTTACAAAGTACTAGTGATTGTTTTATAAGTAGATAAACAGAAATTCAGTTTTGAGGAGACAGGGAGACCTGTCATATTCTTTCCTTGTAAATGTTCATTTGAGTTCTCAATTTACTCAATAACTGTACACTTTCCCTATTCTAGCAAAATACCAGCAAAAACAGATCCCAGGGTAGGCAAGTGTGAAACTTGTTGCTAATCCCAGCATGAAAATAAGAAAATAGCATGTTCTTGTTCTCACCAAGGTGGAACATGCTGCATTTCATGGGTAATTGACTTAACCAATCACTACCGAGCATCTCACACGTGACACCAATATGTGCTTCATGTTCCTCCTTATGCCCTCCACACCCATGAAAGCTGTTCATAGTGACCTGTCCAATGCTCTTTTCCCTTCATCTCCTTTGACAAACTAGAGTATTAAGTTTCCATTTAAAGAAAAAACTCATCCTGTTACATATATGACAATTTCTTTTCTTTTCTTTCTTTCACTTTTCATCCCAATCACAGCTGCTTCCCTCCTTTCTTCCCAGTCCCTCTCTTACAAATCTTTCCCACCATTACTTCCTCCCCTTTTTGTTAGAGAAGAGGATTCCCCTTGGTGTGCCACCCCACCCTGGGGCATCTAGTCCCATCAGGTCTAGGCACAGCCTTGCCCACTGAGGCCCAATCCAAGAAAGGGGAAAGGGGATTGGGAAGTGGATCCAATGGCAAGGAACAGAGATTATGACAGTCCCCGCTCCACTTTTAGGAACCCACATGAAGACCAAGCTGCACTTTTGCTACAAATGTGTAGGGGGACTAGGTCTAGATCCAGCATACTCCCTGGTTCGTGACCCAGGCTCCGTGACAACCATGGTCCCAGGTTAGTTGATTCTGTGGGTCTTCTTGTGGTGTCATTGGCCCTTCCAGTTTGCTCAGTTCTATTCCTCACTCTTCCATGAGATTCCCTGGGCTCTGCCTGATGTTTGGCTGTAGATCTCTGCATTTGCCTCCATCCACCTCTGGATGAAACTGCTCAGAAGACAGTTATGATAGGTTCTTGTCTGCAAGCATAGCAGACTATCATTAATAGTGTCAGAAGTTAGCTCTGTCACATGGAATGGGTCTCAAGTTGGGGCAATCATTGGATGCCTGTCTCTGCTATCCATTGATCTCTGGTCCATCTTTATCTCTGCACATCTTGTAGGCAAGACATATTTTGGGCTGAGGAATTTGTGGGTGGATTGATGTCCCCTTCTCTCCCCTAGAAGCCCTGCCTGGCTCTAGGAGATTTCCACTTTGTCTATATATCCTCCTCTGGTTGGAATCTAAGCTAGGGTCATTCCCACAGACTCCCCAGATCCTCTCCCATCCCAGGCCTCTAGTTAGTCACCAGAGATACCCCCTACACCTAAATTTCCATTGTTATTCCTAGCCCTCTACTTGATCACCATACCCAGCCCCCCCCCACTACTTGATCACCATACCAAGTCCCCCACTCCCCTCCTCTCCTACACAGTCCCCTCTCTCCATCCACCTCTTAGGACTTCTTACTTTGGCCTTCTGAGTAAGATTCCAGCATCCTCCTTTCAATCCATTTTCTTTGGGTCTGTGGATTGTAACATGGTTGTCTTGCACTTTATGGCTAACGTTCACTTACAAGTGGGTACATACCATGTATTTCTTCTGGCTCTGGATTACCTCACTCAGGATAATATTCTCAAGTTTCATTGTTTTGCCTGCAAAATTTATGATGTCTTTGTTTTTAATAGATGAATAGTATTCCATTGAGTAAAAAGTACCACATTTACTTATCCATTCTTCAGTTGAGGAACATCTAATTTGTTTCCACTTCCTGGCTATTACAAATAAAGCTGCTATGAACACAGCTGGGCATGTTTTCCTATGGTATAGTGGGACATCCTTTGGGACAAAAAGTGGTATAGCTGGGTTTTGAGGTATAACTATTCCCAGTTTTCTGAGAAACTGCTGAATTGAGTTCCAAAGTGGTTACGCACGTTTGCACTCCCACCAGCAATGGAGGATTATTCTGTTTGCTTCACATCCTTGCAGACATGTGCTATCTCTTGAGTATTTTAAGTTAGCCAGTGTGATGGGTGTAAGATGGAATCTCAGAGTTGTTTTGATTTGCATTTCCCTGATGACTAAAGACTTTGAAATTTTCTCTAAGTGCTTCTTGCCCATTCCAAATTCTTCTGTTAAGAATTCAGCAAGCCTTCAATCCCAGCACTTGGGAGGCAAAGGCAGGCAGATTTCTGAATTTGTGACCATCCTGGTCTACAGAGTGAGTTCTAGGACAGCCAGGACTATACAGAGAAACCCTGCCTCAAAACAACCACCACCACCACCACCACAACAACAACAACACCCCCCAATTCTCTGTTTAGCCTCCACAGCACTGAGGGCCTGAGCTCTGGGTTTCCAGAAGCCAGGGGCTGTGAGATAAGAGCAGCAGGCAGAGCGGCTGGGGGGGGGGGCATCGGGGGAGGGTTGGGGGGATGAGGGGGTGGGTGGGGAGGGGCCCAGAATGGCAGCTCCTTGATGAGGGTAGCTCAGGCTCCTCCTTGCATCTCAGCATGGGGTGGTGGGGCCAAGGTGATGCCTCCTGCTTAAGCTCTTGCAGAGATAAACCTATAGCTGTCTATTCCACAGGTATGGGCTCTATGTCTGCTGCATGAGCATCATTGTCTCTGCTTTCCAGTTGGAAGAGGTGGTTGTACAATAGAGCTGAGATCAATACACTGTTTTGTTTGAGTTCTACAAAGACAACATTGCTGAGAAATCCGTTCAGAATCATTTCAGAAGTTCAGTCCATTATCATCATTGTGGGAAAGATGGCAGCATGTAGGCTGACTTGGTGCTGGAGGAGCTGAGAGTTCTACATTTTGATTGCCAAGCAATAGAAAGAGACTGACTGCCCCCTGGGTGTAGCTTGAACATATGTAAGACTTTAAAGCTCACCTCCACAGTGACTTGCTTCCCCCAACAAGGCCACACCTCTTAGTTGTGTCACTCCCTATGAGCCAAACATTCAGACACATGCGTCTATGGGGTCTATATCTATAGACCACTGTAGTGGGTTACAGCAAACTGGAGGGTCTCTGCTATAGGTTTCAGATGATGGAATCTATTCCTGGCTTTTGAATTGATGGAAACTAATGATCTGTTAGTACATTTGAAATAGTTCTTACCATAACAAGGATCTTAGATCTGACACAGAGGTAAGCACTAAATGGCTGTTAAGATATTACAAATAGCCCAAGAGGATGTGGTTCAGAGTCTGCAACATTCCAACTCTCTACAATCAGATGGTTCCAAGCACTCATTTTCCCAGGTAGACTTTTTAATAGAGGTGTGATTATGTTCTTAAAACTTCAGTCCATATATTTCAAGGTATATGCACCCACCTGAAGAAACCTTTTAGTTCTTCCTATTTTGTAGGTTAAAAAATGCTCAAGAAATAATCTTGTCTTGCAGTGTAGAATAGATTAAGTTGCAAAGACTCACTTTATGCCTCAAACTCTCTGTGGTCCAGAATATGGAAACTAGGTGGCCAGTGCAAAGCCACAGCCAGTTGGGAGCAGTAGCTTGCTTACCATCACTGTCAATCATGCATGATAGTAACTGCCAGGCTGAACCTTGTGCTTTTGGTCATCCCATCTAGCTGCATCTGTGAGGGACCAGTAGCCTCAGTGTCTGGGTCTTTCCCTGTTTAGGCCAAGATTCCCAATGAACTGCTTTTTCATACTCTTGGAGATTTTACCTCTTCACAAGTAAGGTATCAGAATAGAAGTAATTTTTACCCCGCTATTCTACCTTCTTCCTTATGGACATAATGAATCACATAGGCCTTTTTCATATTTAAAAAAAAGTAATTAATTTTTATTTAAAAATCATGTGTTTGTATGTGGCTAGGTGCAATTACATGTAGGTGCCCATTGGAGGCCAGAAGAGGCCATCAAATTCTCCCAAACTGGAGTTTCAGGTGGTTGTGCGCTGCCTGATGCAGGTGCTAGGAACGGAATCCATATGTACAAGAACAGTAAGTGCTCCTAACCACTGAGACAACTCTCCAGCCCACGCTCTCAGGTTTTGCTTTGGTCTTTAGTGGACACTAAAGGTAAATGACATCCCTTCCACAAAGAGTAACTCTTTCAGCTTTATGAGGTTCTAGACAATGATGTGTTTGTATTTGTTGTAACAGTAATAAGGGACAGAACATGCAATCAAAGTGAGGAAAAAACACCCACCCCTTAGGGTCTCTAAAGCAGCAGTTTTCAAAGACACCCAGGCTTCCAAAGAGCCTACGGTTCAGTGAAATAAAAGATCTTTCTATAACAAAAAGTTCTCTGTTTAAATCTGTACCCCATTTTTAATTGGGTTATTTGGATTGTTGGTGTCTAATTTTTGAGTGCTTTATTAATTTTAGAGTTTAGCCCTCTGTCAGATGTACAGTGGGTGAAGATTACTTCCTAATCTGTAAGTTGTCATTTTGTCCTATTGATGGTGTCCTTTGCCTTGCAGAAGTTTGTCAGTTTGATGAGGTCTTATTTATCATTTGTTGATCTTAGAGCCTGAGCCATTGGTGTTCTGTTCAGGATTTTGTCTCCCATACCAATGCACTCAAGACTGTTACCCACTTTCTATTCAACTAGATTTAGTGTATCCAGTTTTATGTTGAGTTTTTTGATCCACTCGATCTTGAGTTTTGTTGAGAGTGATAAATATGGATCTATTTGCATTCTTCTACATGAAGACATTCAGTTAGACCAGCACCATTTGCTGAAGATACTTTCTTTTTTTCTATTATGTGGTATTTTGGATTCTTTGTAAAAAAAAAAAAAAAAAGTTGTCTGTAAGTGTTTGGATTTATTTCAGGTTTCTGTGATTCAATTCCATTAATCAACCTGACTATTCCTTTACCAATATTATGCAGTGTTTATTATAATTGCTCTATAATTCAGCTTGAGATCAGAGATAATGATATCTCCAGAAGTTCATTTAGTATTCAGAAGCTATCCTGTTTTGGTTTGTTTGTTTGTTTGTTTGTTTGTTTGTTTTAATATATGAAGAAAAGCATTGCTCTTTCAAGGTCTGAAAATAATTGTGTCAGAATTTTGGTGAGAATTGCATTGAAACTGCGGATTGCTTTTGGTTAGATGGCCATTTCCACTATGTTAATCCTACTGATCCATGAGCATGGAAGATCTTTTCATCTTCTGATATCTTCTTCAATTTTTTTTTCAGAAACCAGAAGTTCTTGTCATACAGGTCTTTCACTTGCATGAATATAAAACTTTATATTATTTGTGGCAATTGTAAAGAGTCTTGTCTCACTAATTTCCTTCTCAGACCATTTTTTAATTTTTATAATAGAGAGCTACTGATTTATTTGAGTTAACATGCCTTGTCTTCTTCCTCCCCAATTTTTATCCTCTTGATCTCCTTTAGTTATTTTATTGCTTTAGTTGAACTTCAAGTACTATATTGAATATGTAGGGAGCCTTGTCTTGTCCCTTATTTTAGTGGAAATACTTTAGGGAGTCTTGTCTTGTCCCTTATTTTAGTGGAAATGCTTTAAGTGTGTCTCCATTTAGCTTGATATTGGGTATTGACTTTCTGTATATTGCTTTGATTATGTTTAGGTATGTGTCTTGTATACCTGATATCTCTACTACTTTTAACATGAGGGGGTATCGGATTTTGTCAAATATTTTTTTCAGCATCTAATGAGAGAATCATGTGATTTTTTTCTTTAAGTTTGTTTATATAGTGGATTATGTTGATGAATTTTGGGATTTGATGTTCAGTAAATGCTTTAGCAATGTTTCTGTTACAAATGTGGATGCCATGGAATTTGTGGCATAAATTTTCAGAATTGAAATGTCACATTGGTAGATTTTTCCATTAATGAGTATAAAGTGTCCTTCTCTGATCCTTTTTGATTAATTTTGGTTGAAATTCTATTTTATTAGCTATTAGTATGGCTATTATAGCTTGCTTCTAGTGTTCATTTGCTTTGAAACCTTTTTCAGTCCTTTACTCTGAGATAATGTTTACATTTATGCTGAGGTGTGTTTCTTGTATGCAGCAAAATGATGGACCCCATTTTCACATTTATTCTGTTATTCTGTGTCTTTTTGTTGGTGGACAAAGCTAATTGATGTTGAGAGATATCATTGACCAGTAATTATTAATTCCTGTTATTTTGATGTTTGTACTATTTGTGTGTGGGTGTTTTGTTTTTGCTGGTATAGAATTACTTATTTCCTGTGTTTTCTTGGATGTAGTTATCCTCCTTGGGTTGGAGTTTTCCTTCTATAATTTTCTGTAGAGCTGGATTTGTTAATAGATATTGTTTAAATTTGGCTTGGCCCTGAAATATCTTGCTTTTAGAGTCTCTGTAATACTGTTGGTCTGCCTTTTTATGTTACCTGGCCTTTGCTTCTTACAGCTTTTATATTTTTTTTCTTTGTTCTATAGATTTTGTGTTTTGATTATTATGTTGCAGAAGAATTTTCTTTTCTGGTGCAGGTTTTAGGGGAAGCTTCTTGTATATTTATAGGCATCTCTTTTTTTCAGGTTGGGAAAGTTTTCTTCCATGATTCTATTGAAAACATTTTTCTGGTCCTTAGAGCTGGGACTATTCACCTTCTTCTATTCCCATTACTCTTTGGCTAGGTCTTTCCATGGTATCCTAGATTTCCTGGATGTTTTGTTTCAGGAGGTTTTTTTTTTTTTTTTAGATTTAACAGTTTCTTTAACTGATGTACCAATTTTTCTATCCTGTCTTCTATACCTGAGATTCTTTCTTCCATCTTTCGTACTCTGTTGTTGATGCTTGTGTCTATTCTTCCTATTCTCTTCCCTGGGTCTTCCACTTCCAGGATTCCCTTAGTTTGTATTTTCTTTATTGCTTCCATTTTCACTTTCAGGTCTTAAACAGTTTTATTTATCTCCTTCACTGGTTTAATTGTATTTTCCTGTATTTATTTAATTGATTTACTCACTACCTCTGTTAAAGCCACTATCATGTTTATAATATTGGGTTTAATGGCATTTTCTTGTTCTTCAATTGTGTTAAGATATCCAGGGCTTGCTGTAGTAGTTTAGCTGTACTCTGAAGGTATCATATTATCCTGGTTCCTCTTCCTCCTCTTCCTCCTCCTCTTCCTCCTCCTCTTCCTCCTCCCCCTCCTCCTCCTCCTCCTCCTCCTCCTCCTCCTCCTCTTCTTCTTCTTCTTCTTCTTCTTCTTCTTCNCCTCCTCCTCCTCCTCCTCCTCCTCCTCCTTCTTCTTCCTATTTTTTCTTTCAAGGGCCTTTACCCATCTGATTGTCCTTGGATGGTCCTGTTGTTGTAGCAGGAATTGAAAAGGGACTTATCCTCAATGATCCTGGTATGGCAGTCCTCTATTGGATATCCTTGGGCTGGACAATGGAACTCAAGGGGCAATGCTAGTCTTCCAGCAGTTGGATGTGGCCCTGGGTACACAGCAGGATGGGGATTGTGGGGAGGCTAGTCAGGCAAAGAAGTAGCTGAACATTGGAGGTCCAGGGGGGACAGCAGCCTACTCAGGGCAGTTGGTCAGGCCCCAGAGGACTAGGTAGGCATATGTGACAACTTTTTACAGGTGCTTTTGTTGTTCTTAGCCCACTTATGCTGATTTTTAAAGAGACAAACATTTGGCTGAGTAGTTCTCAGACAAACAGAGAAAGACATTGGGAAAAATATCTCTTTTATTCATCTTATTAATACTTTTGAAAGACACTAATATCAGCTATGCTGCATGTGTGGCTTACTTAAGAACACAATGTTCTTAAATGGTAATCCTGGTCTGCAGCTTTGAGCTGTTCTAGAGATCATATCCAACAATGACAGCAGACATCCTATTATGTGTTCTGTTGCCCTGATGAAGAAGAAAGATGTGCCTTTCATTATAATTGTTCTAATAGGAGACAGCAAGATAATCCTTCAGTTAGCTTTAGCATTGTTGATACATTTGATTTTTTTGTTGTTGATGTTGTTTTGTTTTGTTTTATTTTCCCTATATTTCCCTTTCTAAGGCATATTTCACCAGGTCCACTTGATCTTATTGAAGACTAAAATAAATACAAAATTGCACATTTAAGTGTTCAATGACTTAAGTATTAGCATAAGATACTATTTGACAAATCGATTATATTTACACACATATATTTGTGTATATGTACATACACACACACACACACACACACACACACACACACACACATATATATATATATATATATATATATATATATATATATATATATGATTTGTAAATAATGGGTTCAGAAGCTATTCATATGGAATGACATAGTGCTAATTTTAGCCAATATATAAACAATGCTTGAGTAATAGGATTCAAAATGGAATAAGATAGAAGTGTTTGATTTGATGTGGTATGGTTGTAAACTGGCATCTACTACCTGGCTTTCAACTGAGCCCCTTGTTTTGTAGCAGGATGAATGCTCTGTTCTGAATAGCTGTTTTCAGGGAGATAGGGCATTTTCAGAAATAACTTGAACTCACTGACACATAGGTGGTTGTATGGAGACACTCATTCCTTGCATTGTCTTTACACATTTGTACATTTTATCCTCATGTACCTGAGAAATTTTAATGTAAAGTCATGTCTCATTTCTCATATCATTCAACCTTTCAGGATGGAGTATTCTCACATTTCTTATTATGAATATCTTTACTTTGAAATTTCCTTTCCTAGACCTAAAATATGAAAATATTATACAGTGTATAATGACAAAGAATTTTGGCAAAAACAAAAGAATGGACATATTATAAAATAGTGCAAACAATTGTGTTAGGGAATCCTTTTTAATATTTTATGTTCAATTAAGTGTAACATACCTCAGTTAGATGAGTCCTCACAATACAACTGCATAGTAAAATACCCATCAGCAGTTTGTGGTTGGGAGCTCTGAGTTTGAAGCCATTTAATGCACATAGAAATAGGACAAACCAGCATTCTGAATCCAGAATATCTCATCACAAAATATAACTCTCATAAATCTTGAACTGTATCTTTGACCAACTGAGTGATAGTCCTTAGGTATCAGGAATATGTGTGCCACTCCTGATTACTTGTTTCAAAAAACTATGACTTGGTTTAAAAAAGTAATATTTTATTTAATTTTATTTACATTGTTGTTTTGCCTGAGTATGTGTTTGTAAGGATGTTGGAATCTCTGGAACAGGAGTTATGAGTAGTGAGCTGCCACATGGGTGCTGGTGAATTGAACCTGAGTCCTCTAGAAAAGCAGCTAATGTTCCTAAGAACTGAACCATCTCTCTAGTCTTTCAATATTTTTGTTGTCCTGCTGTTCCAATATTGTTAACTATAAAATTTGTGTCTCTTCCCAACAGTCAACTGAGTCAATATAAGCATGTGATTTTTTATAGTCTAGGTACAACATTGTTCAAGGAAGGATAGACACTTTCCTTAATATAAAGTCTATGATTGGTTTCTCAGAGAAGAGAGAGATAGATAAATATGAAAAGTAATCCAATCATTATCGTGTCAATAGAGATGTGGCAAGATAAAATCGACCTTAATTTACTGTTACTTATGGATGGTACATATCATTTACTAGAGTATTATAAGACTGAGGGTCTATTGCAGGGACACTGAAGAGAAGAGACACTGAAGAGACACTGAAGAGACACTGAAAACCCTATTGAATGTCATTCAAAAGAGTTTGTCTCCTGGCCATTCAGATGAACAGAATCAGTTAAATGACTCTGCAAATTGGTTTCTCTCTTCATCTCTGAAATTAGTATTGAGTCTAACAGTAATTTTTTCATAATTTGAGCATTTCATAGTAAGTGCTATGTTAAGTAAATTAGATCCCACAACCTACAGAATCTTTACAAGGTTGTATCTATCCTGTGCAGCAAGAATATTAAGACACAGGTAACAAGGCTCTTGAGTTCATTAAGTACATGACATTATTCATAATGGTTGGGCAGATGTCAACTTGGAAGGGTGATGATTGGGCTTATAATCAGATTTAGATATATTAATATTCTGTGTTCATGTATGTATTGATGCTACATTTGTTTCATAGTTGCTGAACAAACAAAATCAGTTTTTTTTGTGGGTTTGTTTTTAGATATTTTCTTTTTTTTAATTAGATATTTTTTGTTTACATTTCAAATGCTATCCGGAAAGTTCCCTATACCCTACCCCACCCTGCTCCCCTACTTGCCCACTCCCACTTCTCGGCCCTGGCATTCCCCTGTACTAGGGCATATAAAGTTTGCAAGACTCTCTTCCCATTGATTGTCAACTAGGCCATCTTCTGCTACATGTGCAGCTAGAGACACGAGCGCTGGGGGTACTGGTTAGTTCATATTGTTCTTTCACCTATAGGGTTGCAGACCCCTTAAGCTCCTGGGGTACTTTTTTATCTCCTCCATTGGGGGCCCTGTGTTCCATCCTATGGATGACTGTGAGCATCCACTTCTGTATTTGCCAGGCACTGGCATAGCCTCACAGGAGACAGCTATTTCAGGGTCCTTTCAGCAAAATATTGCTGGCATATGCAATAGTGTCTGGGTTTGGTAGCTGATTATGGGATGGATCCCCAGGTGGGGTAAACTCTGGATGGTCCATCCTTTTGTCTTAGCTTCAAACTTTGGCACAACTGGCAGTTATCATTTAGAAGAATGCTAATTGATCCATTTTTATCTCCTTGTTCAAAGTTCAAGTCTAAGTGGATCAAAGAACTCCACATAAAACCAGAGACACTGAAATTTATAGAGGAGAAAGTGGGGAAAAGCCTCGAAGATATGGACACTTGGGAAAAATTCCTAAACAGAACAGGAATGGCTTGTGCTGTAAGATCAAGAATTGACAAATAGGACCTCATGAAATTGTTAAGCTTCTGTAAGGCAAAAGATACTGTCAATAAGACAAAAAGGCCACCAACAGATTGGGAAAGGATTTTTACCAATCCTAAACCTGATAGGGGACTAATATCCAATATATATAAAGAACTCAAGAAACTGGACTCCAGAAATTGAAATAACCCCATTTTAAAATGTTATACAGAACTAAACAAAGAATTCTCAAGTGAGGAATACTGAAGGGCTGGGAAGCACCTGAAAAAATGTTCAACATCCTTAATCATCATGGAAATGTAATTCGAAACAACCTTTTTTTTTTTTTTTTAAATATTGAACTGTAAGAGACAAGTTAAGATTGTCCTTCCACCGGGCAGTGTTGGCACATGCCTTTAAGCCCAGCACTTGGGGAGCAGAGGCAGGTGGATTTCTGAGTTTGAGGCCATCATGGTTGGTCTACAGAGTGATTTCCAGGACAGCCAGGGTTACACAGAGAAACCCTGTCTCAAGAAAACCAAAAAAAAAAAAAAAAAAAAAAAAAAAAAAAAAAAAAAAAAAAAAAAAAAAAAAAAAAAAAAAAAAAAAAAAAAAAAAAAAAAAAAAAAAAAAAAAAAAAAAAAAAAAAAAAAAAAAAAAAAAAAAAAAAAAAAAAAAAAAAAAAAAAAAAAAAAAAAAAAAAAAAAAAA
>LR749533.1:0-105065 GCA_902729485.2 Mus minutoides
TGGGAAGAGAGGCCCCTTGGTTATGCAGACTTTATATGCCCCAATACAGGGGAACGCAGGGGCCAAGGGGTGGGAGTGGGTGGGTAGGGGAGCAGGGCTGGGAGGGGGGAGGATATAGGGAACTAGCTGGATAACACTTGAAATGTAAATGAAGAAAATATCTAATAAAAGTAGTAAAAAAAAAAAAAAAAAAAAAAAAAAAAAAAAAAAAAAAAAAAAAAAAAAAAGAAAGGGAGTTAGCAAAATAACCTGAGTAGAAGGTCAAAGTCCAGGCAAAGGTGAAATTCAATCTAGAGTCCCAGACATGGAGGGAGTGAACATGAAAATTTACACACAGAGACATAGACACCAGGTGATAATGGAAGCACCTGTAATAACTAGTCTCTGCTATTTTCGATCCCAAGGTTGGTGAACTGGTTTCCCCCTCAATCCTCCTGCAGGCTTTTAGCATTCACATGACTTACACAGCACTGACAACTAAGCTAGACTGAGAAAGTACCGTTATTGCACCATAATGTACAAAATTGCCTGAGTGGGCTATTGGAGCATATGCATGACTGTAGTTATGCTAAATAACTTTTACCATTATGCTTTTTAACTTTTCTTTCTTTCTTCCCTAGTAACCCTACTAGTTGTTGGGGTTTTGTTTTGTTTTGTTGTTTTTTTTTTGTTTTTGTCTTTTCTGTCAGTTTGACTGAGAGCAAATTCTGCCTCCCTTACTGTCCCTGACAAGTTTCTCAAAAAACACATATTAAGATCTATATATCTATATATATATCTTATCTATATATCTTTTTTTTTTGGTTTGGTTTTTTGCCTCTTGGCAGCTAGTATTGACTAGCTAACAGCTAGTAAGCCAAATTTGTATGATAGTGTATAAATAGCTTATAAACTTTTGATCTCATTCTTTCATTCAGTTACTTGATATACATTTCTTTTTTGTTTGGTTGGTTGGTTTTTGTTTTGTTTTGTTTTGTTTTGTTCAAGACAGGGTTTGTCTGTGTGGCCCTGGCTGCTCTGGAACTTGCTCTGTAGACCAGGCTGGTCTTGAACTCAGAAATCCACCTGCCTTTGCCTCCCAAGTGCTGGGATTAAAGGCGTGCGCCACCACCGCCCAGCTGATATACATTTCTTAAGCATTCTGAATCAAGAGTGCAAAAAATGTGCAAGGCCAGAGGAAATCAAAACAAAGACCATCATACCTGCTTTTGATACCAGTGTGGTAGAGAGCCTGGAAAAAACATTCCACCAGAAGATGTAGCAAAGGTTCTAACAGCATTATACCAATGGAAAGGTAAAGAGATGAAAGCATCATTCATAAAAGTAGCAGAGTGATGGTTTCCCACTGTAAAAAGTTCAATACTTTCCCCATATAAAGGGAGTAATCAAGGTGGCCCTCTTCTGAGATCAGAAAATGTAAGTATTTTTATTTCCTCTGGTGAATGGATGAGATTAGAGCCACACCCAAGCTTTATGAATACATGGTTTGGGCTGAGCCCAGAGCATATCTACCTCTGTTCTCTGCTAGGCCTGGAAGCTTCTAGCCGGAATACAATCTAATCTTCTGTGAGACCTTGAAGACTTCAATTTCCAGCCTCCGAACAATCTTATCTAGGCCTAGAATATTTTCAGCCTCCAAGACTTATTGCCAAATTAAGCTTACTCTTTCTAGCTCTTTCTGAACTCTGACTAGTTCAACTCAGCTGTTCTGGCTCAAAACTCCTCTCCCAGATGACTGATTCAAACTAGCTTCTCTCAGCTGCTCATTGAATTGCTCTGCTTGGAAAAACTGCCTGTGTACTCCACAAACTGAACTTCACTGACTGCACAAACAGAACAGAATTGCATAAACTCATCTGTACTCAACTAAACTGCACCAAACTCAAGTCCCCCTTCTCTCTCCCTGCACTGCTCTTAAGTAACCTCTCCTTCCTGCCTGTACTTGTGACAGTTAGGCATATCCTATCTCTGACTTATTCTGTAAAACCTTTCTCTGATTTGTCACTTTGTCTACCCCTCAATTAAAGTCATTGTCTGGAATTAAAAGTGCACTAAATTCCAGAGGGATTAAGGGTATGCATTCCACTCAAGGGATTAAAAATGTCTACTAAGGGCATGTCTGTATTCCACTCAGATCACATGGACCTAGTTCTTTGGATGTGATCCTTGTCAGAGTAGCCATATTGCTGGATTAAATTTCCTCTACATCTTTATTTCCAGCAGTCAAGAAGCAGGGTCAGGCAGATGTCTGTTGGGGGTTAGTTTTACGCACTGTGTATTCAGATGCTGATTTCAGTACCAGAGATCTGGTTACAGACAGGACATTGGTACTGTCATAATTATTGAACCATCTCTTGTATTAATTTATAAAGAATGTTCTCTGTCCTCTCTGATTGGCTTTAATAAAGATCTGATGGCCAATATCTGGGTACTCCATGGAAGGCAGAACTTACTGGTAGGGAGAAAGGGACTCCATGAAGAAGAAAGATTATGACTTTTCACCAGGAGACAGGAGAGTAGACCAATGATTTGAGGCCTAAAAGGTATAGCTAGCCATGTGGCAGGATGGGGCTAGATTGTTGGGTAAACTTATATGAGCTAGTTGAGAGTCTGCTAGCTAAGGCTTAAGGTTTGAAATTTAAAAAACAAAACAAAACAAAACCATCTCTGTCTTTATTTTTGGCTGAAGGACCACTAGGACCATTCAACAGATCTCTTAATTCTGAGGCCAGCCTGTTCCACAGAGTGAGTTTCAGAACATCCAGGGTTATACAGAGAAACCCTGTCTTGAAAGGAAAAAAAAAAAAAAAAAAGAAGGAAAGGAAGGAAGGAGAAAGAAAAAAACAAAAAGAGTAGTTATAACTGGCAAAAGCAGTTTCTAATAAATTTCATGTGCTAAATCAGTTTCTAGTTTCTTCAAAATGTATGCCAAAAATGACCGCTTGGTTTAGTCTAAATCATCAATACTCAACCTTCCTAATGCTGCAACCCTTTAATACAGTTCCTCGTGTTGTGGTAACCTCAACCATAAAATTACTTCAGTGCTATTTCATAATTATAATTGTGCTATTGCTATGAATTTTAATAGAAATACCTAAAATACAGGATATCTGATTTACAACCTCCAAGGTGGTCACAACTTACAAGTTGAGAACCACTGGTCTAAAGCCTATGAAAATCAGACCTTGGTTTAAAAAGATGTTAATTATCACAGATGTCAGCAATTACATTCCAAGCAACATTCAAGATACTTTATACTCATTAACTTAGCATATCTGTCTCTCTCTGTATATAGATATGTATACATACAAAGATATAAAATTATATACACATAGCCACATACTTACATTGATAAAATTTGATATATACTGGTCCAGGGATAATAAATATCAATAGTATTTACATTTTACATTTTGCCTCTGCCCTAACCCTAACTTTAACCCTGATTGTTGGACATTCAGTGGCATCCATGGCTTCTAGACACTAGATCTTGATAGTCCCCAAGATGTGACAACCAAACTTATCCATGAATAGGGAGGTAAGGGCAAATTAATCCTAGCTAAAGAAAACTGACAAATGCTAATTATCTTTACATGTGTATGTGTTTATGTGTAGTAGGATGTGTGTATGTACTTTATTATTCTATTATACATTTTGAGACAGCAAAAAGAAAAATTGTGTATAACTATGTGAAGGCAGATGAATAAATACATAAATATTATTGTACATAGGTATGTATACATACAAACATGTCAAGTTATATACACATAGTCACATACTTACATTGATAAAATTTGATCTATAGTAGTCCAGAGATAATAAATATCAGCACTGTTTACATTTTACATTTTGACTGTGAGCTGTTGGGCATTCAGTGGCATCTATAGCCTCTACACACTAGATCCTGATAGTACAATATGTTAGATGCTTTTCATGCTCCTGTGGCAAAATTCCTTACAAGAAGCAACTTAAGAGAGGAAAAGTTATTAGGTTTACAGTTCAAGGAGATATATTCCAATATTGAAGGGGACGGCATGACAGTAGAACCAAGAAGCACTTAGTCACATTGCATCTATAACCAGGAAGCAAAGAAGGAACAGGAAGTGAGAACAAGCTATAAAATCTCAAGTGACCCATGTCCTCCAGCAAGACTCCTGATAAGTTTTCATAACCTTCTCAATGAATGCTATCAACTGTGGGCCTAGGTACCAGAAGTTTTCCATGGAGACCTCTATCCAGGCCGGGTGGGAAGGTCCCAGCGAAGGAAGTGAGCGCAGGCAGGGAGACCAAGCCTCTGCTGCGCCTTCCAGTAACTGGGTAACTCCAAGCCTGGGTCAGCGAAAAGCCTCCGACAATCCAGTGAGAAATGCGGCGGGACTCCGGCGCGGCTCTTCAGGAGAGAAGGTCTCTTCCCAAGTGTTACAGCTCTTGGAACAAAAGGGTCAGACAAAGAAATAGTTCTCGCATTCCTTTAATTCCCTGCATGGCTCTCTTTATATACAGTTCTGGCATTAATTTAGAGTTTGACAGCAAGTCCCTCTCTTTGGTTTGGGCTGAGAGTTTGGGGGAAACCTTATTTGCATGTGAGAGGGCTTGGTGCTGTTCCTAAGTGGCTGATAGCCACGCCTCTCCTGTGGGGGTTGTGGGGGCGGTAACTCCGGCAGGAGCCAGGGTCCAGGAGACATGAGAGAACCCCCATATAAGTGAATTATCACTACCGGTCCCGGGGTTCAAGATCTAGCCTCAACTGGAAACCAGGCTGTCTGCATGTAGCCCATTGCCCCACAAATCAACTGGAGATTAAATGTCCAAACACATAAATGTCTGGGAGGTATCTCACCTTCAAGACACAATACATGCTATGTAGACAAATAAATACATTAAACCAAATGTATATATTATTAATTATGTATTTCATAAATGAGAAAACTGAGGACAGAAACATTAAGCAATTTATCCAAGTTCACTCAAATAAATAAATTTATACTCTAGAAACAATGTTCTTTTTTTTTGGGTTTTTTTTTTTGTTTTTTTTTTCAACTTTTATTAGATATTTTCTTCATTTACATTTCAAGTGTTATCCAGAAAGTTCCCTATATCCTCCCCCCTCCCGGCCCTGCTCCCCTACCCACCCGCTCCCACCCCTTGGCCCCGGCGTTCCCCTGTATTGGGGCATATAAAGTCTGCATAACCACGGGGCCTCTCTTCCCACTGATGGCCAACTAGNTTCAGAGACTTGAAGTTCTTGTCATACAAATCTTTCACTTCCTTCGTAAGAGTCACACCAAGATATTTTATACTATTAGTGACTATTGTGAAGGGTGATGTTTCCCTGATCTCTTTCTCAGCCAGTTTATCCTTTGTATAGAGAAAGGCCATTGATTTGTTTGAGTTGATTCTATATCCAGCTACTGCACTAAAGCTGTAGAAACAATGTTCTTAAAGATTCAACTGTTCAGGGAATCACAATTCAAAAGTATAAACTAGAAACTACCCATCTCTTTCTTGTAACATAACATGGTATAAGAATTGCAATTGGAGTAGCAAGATGGCTCAATGGGTAAGAGTACATTCCACCAAGCCAAAAAAACCTAAAATCTCTGAGATCACATAGTGGAAGAAGAGAAACAACTTCCACAAGTGCACTGTCACACAATATGTGTGGGTACAAATTCCCACCAATACCCCACCCCTGCAGCCTCACAATATACACACACACACACACACATGCACAATAGATTTTAAAAAAAAGAAACCATATTTGATGGCTGAGATTTTGGGTACTCTATCGGGGTATTCTACCCCAATGCTGGCTTTTGTGTTCCTTACACAAATATTTACTTACAATTTTCTTAACACAGGGATAATAGTTATGCTTCAAGATAACTGTAAAGATTAAATGATGCATATCATAGTGAAAAGTTATCTGGGAGTCAAAGACTTAGCTCATCTACAAAAATATTTCTTGGTCTGGAGATATAAGTCAATTGTAGAATATATATCTAGCCTGCATGGGGCCATTGGTTTGATCTATAGAACTATAAACAAAATAAGGATTGGGAAGATAACTCTTTGGGAAAAAGCATTTAATACACAAATAGGAAGACTTGACTTTAACCACCACCCCACCTCCCACCCCCAGCCCCAAATCACATAAAAGCCAGAAGCAAAGCAAAAGCCTCTGAAATCCCAGTGTTTCTACCAGAAGATAAAACACAGACAGGAGAATTCCCAGAAGTTCTTGAGCCAGCTAGTCTTCCATACATAGTGGAAAACCAACAAAGACTGCCTCAAACAAGCTGGAAATTAATCCCCAAGGCTGTCCTGACTTCCACACTCACACTGTAACACACACATGTTCATATTCACAGACATGAATTGTGGGGCTGTGAAAGGCAGCCTATTTTGGTTGAATGAGGCTTGCTCCAGTGATCCTGTAGAGACCTAGTAGGGATGGAACAGTGAGCCATGTTCTCAGAGGCAGGTGCCTGACACCACAGAGCCCCCAACTCCATAATTCTGTGACTATAGGTCACGCAGACAATGTCCCAAGCATCTGGCATTCTGGCTAGACTTCACCCCAACAGTTACCTGATTATAGCCAGGTATGTTCCTCCCTACAGCTACCCTGCAACTACAAGATAGCCCAGCCCACTATAAAAGGGGCTGCTTGGCCCCTCCTTTCTCTTTAAGCTCTCACCTTTCTTACTTGTGGGAAATCAGGCTAAGAGAAACCAGGCCTTTAATAGCTCCCACCTGAGAACCACTTAACCATTTGTTGGGAGCTGAGTCACCCTTCCTCTTTCACACAAGGCTGCTGCTCAGAACTGGATGGTCTTTTTGCCCTGAATGACACCTAGGGCTCTTAAGGAAGAACCAGCATTCCAAGAAATGCAGGCACCAGAACTCTGAAATAAATCACAGGATGTCTTAATACTACATACAAATCCACTGCAAGGGAGATCATTTACATCCTCCCATATGTCCTTCACCTTGAAGTCTTTGTTCTCCCTCCTCAGTCTCCCCCCCCCCTTTTTGCTGTATGTATATAACTGGGTATTGTGCGTTAGTAAAATCAGTCCCTGACAAAAGCCTCCCAACGCATGGTCTCGCTCCTTTCTCCTTGTCCATTCTCTTACAGGCTTGGTCCTTCTCAACCCACGGAAATAACTAGGTCCTGCAGTGTGGGACACTTGCTCTCATCTCTAGCCCTCCTTCTCTCTCTCTCCCTTCCTCCATTCTCTCCATGTGGCCATGGCTGGCCTCTCTCTCTCTTTCTACCTTCTCTCTTTCTCTCTGTCTTTCTACAATAAAGCTCTAAATCCATCAAGGCCTGCTGTGCTTGAATGATGGGATAGACCTTCCTCTAAAGAGTCATGAATGCAACCTCCTGCCAGAAGGCCTTGCTGTACTCCAGCCACTGACCCGACCAAGGACTCTCGCCCATGTGGGAACCACCCAGCGCCTCCTCTTGCCCTGTCCTCTCCTCCCTTCGGCCCTAGGGCTGACTGAGCCACCCCTGGTGCCCCCCATTTTGTTCTCAGCTCTTCTGAGGTGTCCAGAGGTATCTGGGATATCTGAGACTGAGAACCTGTTCTCTCTGGCCTCTGTGAGGCCCAGAGACTGGGAACTGCCCCTTGTCCACCCCCCACCAAGCTGGAGTTCTGTGGCTTCCCACAGCCAGACGCCCACCCAGGGCCACATGCATACAGCAGTCCTCCCACACTCACCTGCCCAGAGCACCAGAACTCTGGCGGGACACAGGTTTTCTCCCGCTCCTTTTATTCCCCCATGCCCGGTGCACACATGAATGTGCACACATGAATGTGCACACATACACACAAAAAATATTCTCAGAGATCATCCCTCTCTGAGCCCAGCGGAGGCTACTAGGGCCGCTTGTGCACTCTCCACACCCCAGGACATTAGGTACATATCGGGGTTACAGGTGAGTGGAGAGCAGCGTGGGCTTTGAAATCAAGGAGGGTCCGGTTTCAGCAACAGCAGGAACAGAGGAACTCCGCCCAACCGGAGATTGGGACCTCTTCCAGCCAGGACCACCCCCCCATCTTCCCTCTGAGCCCAGCAGAGAAGGCTAGGGCCCTTTGTGTGCGCTCCACACCCCAGGACATTAGGATCACCTCTGGATTACGGGACCTTGGGGTATCACCTCGGGATTACAGAAGAGAGGCAGCCTGCTGGGAGAGTTCTGACCCTAGAGAGAGTGGATCAGAGCTCCAGTCTGCTAGATGCCAGACTTGCATGAGTAGAGCTTACCTTCAGAGAGTGCTCTGATCACTGGATCTCTAGGGGGAGTTGGTCTACCAGAAGTACTGTCAGAGGCTAACAGAATCACAGGAGGATCAAGCTCAAACCAGTGACAGCTTGGACATTAACATCAGAAATCTCCAGATGACGAAAGGCAAACGTAAGAATCTCACTAACAGAAACCAAGAACAATGGGCATCATCAGAACCCAGTACCCCCACTGCAATGAGTCCTGGATACCCCAACATGTCTGAAAAGAAAGACACAGATTTTAAATCATATCTCATCATGATGGTAGAAGATCATAAGAAGGACGTTAATAACACACTTAAAGAAATACAGGAGAACAATGCTAAACAGGCAGAAGCCCTTAAAGAAGAAAAACAAAAATTCTTCAAGGAACTACAGGAGAACACTGCTAAAAAGGTAGAAGCCATTAAAGAGGAAATAGAAAAATCCCTCAAGGAATCACAAGAGAACACCACTAAACAAGTAGAAGCCCTTAAAGAGCTACAGGCAAACACTGCTAAACAGGTAGAAGAAACACAAAAATCCCTTAAAGAACTACAGGAAAACACATCCAAACAGGTGATGGAATTGAAGAAAACCATTCAAGATCTAAAAATGGAGGTAGAAACACTGAAGAAAACCCAAAAAGAGACAACACTGGATATAGAAACCCTAGGGAAAAAATCAGGAACCATAGATATGAGCATCAGCAACAGAATACAAGAGATAGAAGAGAGAATCTCAGGTGCAGAAGATTCCATAGAGATCATAGACACAACAATCAAAGAAAACACAAAATGCAAAAAGATCCTAACTCAAAACATCCAAGAAATCCAGGACAAAATGAGAAGACCAAACCTACGGATAATAGGAATAGATGAGAATGAAGATTCTCAACTTAAAGGGCCAGCAAATATCTTCAACAAAATCATAGAAGAAAACTTCCAATACCTAAGGAAAGAGAGGCCCATGAACATACAAGAACCCTACAGAACTCCAAACAGACTGGACCAGAAAAGAAATTCCTCCTGACACATAATAATCAGAACAACAAATGCACTAAATAAAGACAGAATATTGAAAGCAGTAAGGGAAAAAGGTCAAGTAACATATAAAGGCAAGCCTATTAGAATCACTCCAGATTTCTCACCAGAGACTATGAAAGCCAGAAGATCCTGGACAGATGTTATGCAGACACTAAGAGAACACAAATGCCAGCCCAGGCTACTATACCCAGCAAAACTATCAATTACCATAGATGGAGAAACCAAAGTTTTCCACAACAAAAGTAAATTCACACAATATCTTTCCACGAATCCAGACGTTCAAAGGATAATAACGAGAAAACACCAACTCAAAGAAGGAAACTACACCCTAGAAAAAATGAGAAAGTAATCCTTTAACAAAACTAAAGGAAGACAGCCACAAGAACAGACTCCCATCTTTAACATCAAAAATGACAGGTAATAACACTAACTTTTCTTTGATTTCTCTTAACATCAATGGACTCAATTCCCCAATAAAAAGGCACAGACTAACAGACTGGCTACACAAACAAGACCCAACATTTTGCTGCTAACAGGAAACCCACCTCAGAGACAAAGACAGACACTACCTCAGAGTAAAAGGCTGGAAAAAAATTTTCCAAGCAAATGGCTCGAAGAAACAAGCAGGAGCAGCCATTCTAATATCAAATAAAATTGACTTCCAGCCCAAAGTTATCAAAAAGACAAGGAGGGGCACTTCATACTCATCAAAGGCAAAATCCACCAAAATGAACTCTCAATTCTAAATATCTATGCTCCAAATGTAAGGGCAGCCACATTCACTAAAGAAACTTTAGTAAAGCTCAAAGCACACATTGCACCTCACACAATAATACTGGGAGACTGCAACACCCCACTCTCACCAATGGACAGATCCTGGAAACAGAAACTAAACAGAGATACATGGTCACTAACAGAAGTTATGAATGAAATGGATTTAACAGATATCTATAGAACATTTTATCCTAAAACAAAAGGATATACCTTCTTCTCAGCACCTCATGGTACCTCCTCCAAAATTGACCATATAATTGGTCACAAAACAGGCCTCAACAGATACAAAAATATTGAAATTATCCCATGCATCCTAACAGATCACCATGGACTAAGGCTGATCTTCAATAACAGCAGAAATAATAGAAAGCCAAGATTCACATGGAAACTGAACACTCTACTCAATGATACCTTGGTCAAGGAAGAAATAAAAAAATTAAAGACTTTTTAGAGTTTAATGAAAATGAAGCCACAACATACCCAAACTTATGGGACACATTGAAAGCAGTCCTAAGAGGAAAACTCATAGCCCTGAGTGCCTCTAAAAAGAAATTAGAGAGAGCATATACTAGCAGTCTGACAGAACACCTAGAAACCCTAGAACGAAAGGAAGCAAATTCACCCAAGAGGAGTAGACGCCAGGAAATAATCAAACTCAGAGAGGAAATCAACCAAGTGGAAACAAAAAGAACTATTCAAAGAATCAACCAAACCAGGAGCTGGTTCTTTGAGAAAATCAACAAGATAGATAAACCCTTAGCCAGACTAACTAGAGGGCAGAGGGACAGTATCCGAATTAACAAAATCAGAAATGAAAAAGGAGACATAACAACTGATCCTGAAGAAATCCAAAACATCATCAGATCCTACTAAAAAAGCCTATATTCAACAAAACTGGAAAACATGGATGAAATGGACAACTTCCTAGACAGATACCAGGTACCAAAGTTAAATCAGGATCAGACTAACAATCTTAACAGTCCCATTTCCCCTAAAGAAATAGAAGCAGTCATTAATAGTCTCCCAACCAAAAAAAGCCCAGGACCAGATGGGTTTAGTGCAGAGTTCTACTAGACCTTCAAAGAAGACCTAATTCCAACTCTCCTCAAACTATTCCACAAAATAGAAACAGAAGGTACTCTACCCAATTCGTTCTACAAAGCCACAATTACTCTGATACCTAAACCACACAAAGATCCAACAAAGAAAGAGAACTTTAGACCAATATCCCTTATGAATATTGATGCAAAAATACTCAATAAAATCCTCGCAAACCGAATCCAAGAACACATCAAAACGATCATTCATCATGACCAAGTAGGCTTCATCCCAGGAATGCAGGGTTGGTTTAATGTACGGAAATCCATCCACGTAATCCACTATATAAACAAACTCAAAGACAAAGATCACATGATCATCTCCTTAGATGCTGAGAAAGCATTTGACAAAATCCAGCACCCATTCATGTTAAAAGTCATGGAAAGATCTGGGATTCAAGGCCCATACCTAACATAATAAAAGCAATATACAGCAAACCAGTAGCCAACATCAAAGTAAATGGAGAGAAGCTGGAAGCAATCCCACTAAAATCAGGGACTAGACAAGGCTGCCCACTTTCTCCCTACCTATTCAATATAGTACTGGAAGTCCTAGCCAGAGCAATTCGACAACGAAAGGAGATCAAGGGGATACAAATTGGAAAGGAAGAAGTCAAAATATCACTATTTGCAGATGATATGATAGTATATATAAATGACCCTAAAGATTCTACCAGAGAACTCCTAAAACTGATAAACAGCTTCAGCGCAGTATCTGGATATAAAATTAACTCAAACAAATCAGTGGCCTTTCGCTACACAAAAGATAAACAGCATGAGAAAGAAATTAGGGAAACAACACCCTTCACAATAGTCACTGCTACATCCACTCCAGTAGCAACCCACGTGACAGGCTGAAAAGTCTAGGCACAGTCCCAGGGCAAAAAGCTCATGGAAACTTAGTCTCCTGGAATTGTGGCATCCTGTATAAAGAATCCTCCAATGTCCTTGCTTTAGTTGGTAAACAGATCTGTGTGCTTTCCCCTAATATTGTTTCATTATAAGTGCTTCTAAGGATTCATATTTTAACAGATAGCCAAGTTAGATTCTAGGCAGTCCTTGATCCAACCTTGAGCATGAATAGCTAAATCACTGCCCTACAAAGGAATTCAGCACTATCTAGGAATAAGGAAGTTTGCAGTTTGAGGAGGAACCGGACTTAGAGCTATAGCTAACTGGGTTACACCCAGATACAAGTATTTACAATTGTTTAAGGGGAATGTGGACTATACAATAGTCTATAATAGGAACTATGGCTTCTAAGATTAAGTGGACCTTAGGTGGAGCTGGTTTTGATTTGATCCCAGTTGTTTTACATTATCCCAGTGGGTTCCTGCCAGTCCTTTCTGTGTCTGCATTCCTTTGCTTTAAGAATCTAGTAACCTCTAGTAACCTCATTGTATCCTGCCAGTGTGTCACCTAACTTTCCTATGTATAAAAGTCTGATGCTCAGTTTGACACATTACATTCAGATCCACACTCCATTGTGTAGGTGTCTGTTTGTCACTCTACGAATCTTTGCCCACTTCCTCAAGAGAACTTGACCCACGCAGATAAGGGATCCAGAGGGTCTGCGGCAAGTAACAAATAATATAAAATACCTTGGTGTGACTTTAATGAAGGAAGTGAAAGATCTGTATGACAAGAACTTCAAGTCTCTGAAGAAAGAAATTGAAGATCTCAAAAGATGGAAAGATCTCCCATGCTCATGGATTGGCAGGATTAATATAGTCAAAATGGCTATCTTGCCGAAAGCAATCTACAGATTCAACGGAATCCCCATCAAAATTCCAACTCAATTCTTCACTGAGATAGAAAGGGCAATTTGCAAATTCATCTGGAATAATAAAAAACCTAGGATAGCAAAAACTATCCTCAACAATAAAAGAACCTCTGGTGGAATCACCATGCCTGACCTCAAGCTGTACTACAGAGCAATTGTGATAAAAACTGCATAGTGTGAAGCCGGTGGCGCTGAGCGGCAAAGGGGCCCTGACCAGCTCTGACCAGCGGGGGGGCCCGCCGCGGCGGCGCTCTGACCGGTGGGGGGGCCACCGCGGCGGTGCTCTGACTGGCAAAGGGCCGCCCGAGCTCTGACCGGCAAGGCCGCCCGAGCTCCGGGAAGACCGTCTGGCTCCGGGAAGGCCTGCGGCTCTGGGAAGGCCTGCGGCTCCGCCCCATTGCAAGATGGTGCAGGACCGGCAGGCTGCCAGGGAAGAGAGCCTAGTGCGCATGCGCAGCACTTTCCTCAGGCCCTCCTCAGGCAGTAGCCCCTCCCGAAGGGAAAATATGCTAATGAGGCACTGCTTGTAGTACCAATGAAGGGAAAATATGCTAATGGCTGTGGCTTGTGACACCAATGAATGGGCCACATGCAAATGAGGTATGGCTTGGTGCACCAATCAGCAACCACTATGACACCCCTCCCCCTTCCCTGGGAGTGTCTAAAAGCAGCAGCTCTGCTGCTGTCCAGGGTCCTGGGAATCTACAAGCAAGGCGCTCCAGAATAAAGCTGACTGAGAAGATCCCGGTGGTGGCGTGACTTTCTTGCTGGTCGACGGAGGCAGGGAGGCGCGCCGCACTGCATGGTACTGGTATAACAACAGACAGGCAGACCAATGAAATAGAATTGAAGACCCAGAAATGAACCCACATATCTAGGGTCACCTTATCTTCGACAAGGGAGCTAAAACTATCCAGTGGAGAAAAGACAGCATTTTCAATAAATGGTGCTGGCACAACTGGCAGTCAACATGCAGAAGAATGCGAATTGATCCATTCCTTTCTCCTTGTACAAAGCTCAAGTCTAAGTGGATCAAAGACCTCCACATTAAACCACAGACATTGAAATTCATAGGGGAGAAAGTGGGGGAAACCCTTGAAGATATGGGCACAGGGGTAAAATTCCTAAACAGAATACCAATGGCCTGTGCTGTAAGATCACAAATCGACAAATGGGACCTTATAAAATTGCAAAGCTTCTGCAAAGCAAAAGATACTGTCAATAAGACAAAAAGGCCACCAATGGATTGGGAAAGAGTTTTTACCAATCCTAAATCTGATAGGAGGCTAATATCCAATATTTACAAAGAGCTCAAGAAGCTGAACTCCAGAAATTCAAATAACCCCATTAAAAATGGGGTACAGAGCTAAACAAAGAATTCTCAACTGAACAATACCAAAGGGTGGAGAAGCACCTTAAAAAATGTTCGAAATCCTTAATCATCAGAGAAATGCAAATCAAAACAACCCTGAGATTCCACCTCACACCAGTCAGAATGGCTAAGATCAAAAATTCAGGTGACAGAGGATGCTGGCGAGGATGTGGAGAAAGAGGAACACTCCTTCATTGCTGGTGGGATTGCAAGCTGGTACAACCACTCTGGAAATCAGTCTGGCGGTTTCTCAGAAAACTGGACATAGTACTACCAGAAGATCCAGCAATACCTCTCCTGGGCATTTACCCAGAAGATATTCCAACTGGTAACAAGGACACATGCTCCACTATGTTCATAGCAGCCTTATTTTTAATAGCCAGAAGCTGGAAAGAACCCAGATGTCCCTCAACAGAGGAATGGATACAGAAAATGTGGTACATTTACACAATGGAGTACTACTCAGCTATTAAAAACAATGAATTTATGAAATTCTTGAGTAAATGGATGTATCTGGAGGATATCATCCTGAGTGAGGTAACCTAATCACAAAAGAAGTCACTTAATATGCACTCACTGATAAGCAGATATTAGCCCCAAAACCTAGAATACCCAAGATACAATTTTCAAAACACAAGAAAATCAAGAAAGACCAATGCGTGGATACTTCATTCCTCCCTATAATAGGGATTAAAATATACATGGAAGGAGGTGCAGAGACAAAGTTTGGAGCTAAACGAAAGGATGGACCATCCAGAGAGTGCCCCACCCGGGTGGTCCATGACATAATCAGCCACCAAATGCAGACACTACTGCACACACCAGCAGGATATTGCTGAAAGGACCCTGATATAGCTGTCTCCTGGCAGGCTTTGACAGTCCCTGACAAATACAGAAGTGGATGCTCACAACCATCTATAGGGCAGAACACAGGGTCCCCAATGTAGGAGCTAGAGAGAGTACCCAAGAGCTGTAGGGGTCTGCAACCCTATAGATGGAACAACAATAGGAACTAATCAGAAACCCCAGAGCTCATGTCTCTAGCTGCATATGTATTAGAAGATGGCCTAGTTGGCCATTATTGGGGAAGAAAGGCCCTTGGTCTAGCAATGTTTATATTCCCCAGTACAGGGGAATGCCAGGGCCAAATAGTGGGAGTGGGAGGGTAGGGGAGCAGGGCGGGGGGGGGGAGGGTATAGGGGACTTTTGGGATAGCGCTTGAAATGTAAATGAAGAAATTCTCTAATAAAAAAATATTCTCAGAGTGTAAATGTTAAAATGATTGTTTCTATAATAGGTAGTTTCATTATTGAATGTAAAAAAATACTGTATTTTCTTTCAATATCATCTCTTTTTATGAGCAGTTGTTTTAAGAGTTAAATTTTTTAAATTTCCAGAGCTTTGCTAATGTTTTAATACTGTTTGAAGGGCATAATCTTAAAATAAAGAAATATAATTATGCATATGCTGGGTCTCCTTATTAATTAATTAATCCAAGACAGAGGACTGAGACACAATGCAAAGCATGGAATATGGTAATTATATTCTCCCCTGCCATTCAAGAGGAGCTGCTTCACTGTAGCCTTAATACTATATACAAATCCACTGGAAGGGAGATCATTTTAAAGCACAATTTTATTGCAGAAGGGCCCAAGTCTACTGTGGTCTTTTTCCAATTTCTGATAATCTACTTTTGTCACAAATGGAAAGAAGTTGCTTTTTTTTCCAGCTATTTTACTTCAGGGAAAGACTTCAAGAAAACAGTTCTCTTTCAAAGCACAACAGTATAAATATTTCAAGACTTCACTATATTTTAAAAGTGTTTGTCTACTTGGACAAATTATAAATCACTGTACTGCATCCTTCTGAAACCTGTGCTGGTCTATAGAACTGCAAGATGTTCCAGATGGGCTAGAATCACTGAGGAGTCACACATCCTGCTAAGATGTACATATAAATAATGCTTTCAGGGTTATATGTCTTGTGTTTGCTTGTTTGTTTGTTTGTTTGTTTGTTTGTTTTGGTTTTTCGAGACAGGGTTTCTCTGTACAGCCCTGGCTGTCCTGGAACTCACTTTGTAGACCAGGCTGGCCTCGAACTCAGAAATCCGCCTGCCTCTGCCTCCCGAGTGCTGGGATTAAAGGTGTGCGTCACCACGCCCAGCTTCCGGGTTATATGTCATAATAAACTTTAAATTTTTTTATTCCACTTTAGAAACTATACTTCACATATTGAATAAATCTTAATATATCAGTAAGTATTGCTCCCAGTATCGTTTATTTTGTTCTAATGTAGCTGAGATGTTAAAATAAGACATTATTGAGGTTGAGAATGTAGCTCAGTTGTAGAGTGATTACCTAGCATGCTCAAGACACTCACTGGGTGTGGCCCTAGACTCTAGAAGAAGAAATGTTAAAGCTAGACATTCTCTTTTATTTCAGGGAAATTTGAGAAGCATGTAAATGTATACGCAAACAAAACACACTGATGATTTGCTGTGCTATAGAAACAACTATAAAGTCCTTGCATTTTATAAGGAGTTGTCTTTCCCTATAGTTTTTACTATAAACATATTAAAGATAATCCTTTAACTTTGAGATGTTCACAGCAGGGAAGAGGGCTATGTTTCTGTATTCAAAATCTCAAAACAATGAGTTCTCAAGTTAGATATCATGATTTCTTTTTTTTTTTTTTAATTATCTAAAATCCTAAACCAATGAGGTTCAATTTTAATCTCCATTGCTGGACAGCTGAAATTCTCCTTTTTGCATATCAATTAGATTCAGGCTTTCTACCTTATGGTGTTACTACCGCCAGATGGTTACTCCAGGGATGGATGACTCTCAGTAACAGTTTGAAATGCCCCTGGGTAATGAAGAGTGTAAATGACAGGCTGTGCCTTTGAAACAATGCACTGAAGCTGTCAGTAGCTGATGAAGTGCAGCTGTGAGCAAAGTGGACCTCTGCTTGAAGGGTCTTCCTTATTTATACTGTAGATTAATGAAAGTTTAAAATATGCTGATTAAAAATAAGTATCATTCAAGTTAGTGATTTTTTTTCTAATACCTTAATAAACCATAGCTTAACACAAATGTAGTAATGTTTCTGGGAAAGAAAAGCAAAAACATTGGCTTCACAAATCCTCATTTTTCTGCCTCAATGCAGAAGTAATGTAGGGTAGAACATGTTAATAGAAAGAAAACTTGAAGCTGGGTAAAACAGTATGGTTAATATGAAATATTAGGCTATGCCAGATTGTGTATAGGACACCCAAGTCTTTCCTATATTTGCATTTTGTTTTATTTTCCTTCTTTGAAATAGCATCTCAGATTAGTCTGGCCTCAAACTCACTATCCTGACCCTCCTTCCCCATCTCTCAAATGCTAAAATTACAGGTATGTGTCACCTTGCCAGGCATTTCTTACTCTCAATGTTAGCAATCAAGCACCCTCTGCAGCCAATCCCACCTGGCAGCAATAGGGTCATCAGACAACCCAGGGACAAGACACACCATAATTAGCTTCCCAGAGGCAGCAAATTCTCATTGTTACCTCTGGTGCAAGTTCCCCCACTACACTGGGGTCCCTATAAAAGAGCCGTGTTTTTCTTCCCCCATCTCTCCTTTCCTCCCTTTCCCAGAGGCAGCCTCTGTGTCCCCTTAGTTCCATCACTCAATATACTAAAAATCTCCTCCTATGGAAAAAGATAGTACATAATCAGTGCTCTATACACATTTATTAAAATGTCATAATAAAACCCACTATTATATATATAATAGATGCTAATAAACACATTTTAAATAGTACGTAATTAAATATTATAATGTAATTCAAGCAATATAAATGATAAGAGTAAGTAAATCTGGAGCAGAGAGAACATAACCCACACATGTTGAGAATGCTTGATGGAGAAAGTAGTTCTTGGGGAAACTTAAATAAGACCTATTTTAATAAAACCAGCAAAAATCACAAAAATGATCAGGATTAGTGGCTGGGTATGGTGGCATACAGCTTTCTCCTGGTACTTGGGAGGCAGATGAATCTCTGTGAGTATGAGGTAAGCCTGGTCTACAGAGTGCATTCTAAACTAACCAGGGCTGGTGGTTGGGAGGGGTAGAGGTAAATAACACAAATGTGGCCCATAAAAGAAGCATTAATGTCAGGTCCCAAAGAAACTCATAACAAATGTCTAATTGTGATGCCTATTAACATTACCAAAGCACAAGCTGGTCTGTGGGCTCACTCAATTCCTGTGCCTCCTCTCACATCTTCTCACCCCACATCAACCCTAAACATCTTCAGCTCAGGAGCTTTACTTCCCTTCCCCCAGCTTCTTTTTCCTATCTAACCCTGCCATTTTAGGTTATATGGGAAAGAGGTCTCTTGGTTTCTGCTCTTGGCTCTCAGACCCCTGCTCTTTCACTTTTATGTCCCTTCAGTCTAGTGGCCATGTTCAGTCTGTCACTTTTTCTCCCTCCACTGAAGTCTTCCAGATGCCTCTGGCTGTACTCTCTCTCTCTCTCTCTCTCTCATATCTACAATAGACCTTGGTTTTATCCTTCACATGACTGCAGAGATACCAATTTTAATGGAGCCTGCAGCATTCATAATTCAGGTGTGATTCCTGGCTGTGAACCAGTGAATGAAAGCCTTAAAAAGCTGCAGTAAAACTGTAAGAGATGATTGAAGAAACTTTTCCAGTGGTATGCAGTCATGACAATGGGAATAAAGAAAAAGAAATGTTTCTATACTCTCCACAAAGAAAAACTTCTCTCAACTTGATCAGAGACTCAAAGTGTCAAAGAAAAGTTCATTGTATCAACCCTAGGTAAACCAAGAATACTGCTGATATAGGTAATTTCATTGAAATGATACTCATTATAGGATGTTAAGTTATTCAGTTGGTGATTCTGGAAAACCTATGAAATTCAGTAAAAACAAAAAGCAGAGGTCAAGATATGATCCTCAACCCACTGCATAGCAGGGTGAATAAAGAGAAATCAGGAAACAGGAGGAATAGCAATCAGAGAAGAATAAAGAGAACAGAGAATTTGTGATTCTGAAGTACAAGTAATTTTTTTAAAAAAGCATTAAGTGGCCACTAGGTGGCTCAGAAGACAAAGGCATGTGCAGCCAAACCTGGCAAACTGAGTTCAATTTCCAGAAAGAGAAACAAACTCCCAAGAATTATCCTTCACACTCATCCTTTGTATGTATGTATATATTGCATGCACACTCATACACACACACACACTCACATACACACACACACACACACACACACACACACACACTCACATAAAATAAATATTTAAAAAACTGAAAATTGGGACAAGAGATAGCTTAGCACTTAAGAGTACTGACTGCTTTTCAGAGGACTTAGGTCTTATTCCCAGTGCCTACCTGGCAGCTCAACCTTCTGTAACTTCTGTTCCAAGGAATCTGATGCTCTCTTCTGGTCTCTCTAGGCACCAAGTACATGAATAGTACACATGAAAGTAAAACACCCATACACACAAAAACTAAATAAAATAAAAATAAACCTGAAACACTTCATTTCTCGGGCTAAAGCTCTGCCTACATCTCTGGAAGCCTGCTGCCATCAGGAACTACCAGGCCTGCCAACACAATGGACAAGCAGATGTCTAAAGGCTAGAATAAAAACTCAATCAACACAAGCCAGGGCAATATGGCACTACAAGAACCCAGCTACCCTGGTACAGCAAGCCCTGGATATCCTAACACACCTGAAGTGCAAGAAAATGACCTTAAATCTTATCTTATGAAGATAATAGAGGACTTTTTGAGAGAAAACAAATAAATCAATTAAAGAAACATGGGGAAAAAAACAATAACAGGCAAAGGTAAAGAGGAAACAAATAAATATAAAGAAATAGAGGAAAATACAATCAAATAGGTGAAGGAAATGAACAAAACTGTTCAAGACTTGAAAATGAAAATAGAAACAAAGAAAACAAAAAACTGAGGCAATCCTGGAGATGGAAAACCTAGGAAAAAGAACAGGAAGTATAGGAGCAAGCATCACCAACAGAATACAAGACATGGAAGAGAGAATCTCAGAGGTAGAAGATACAATAGAACAAATTGATACATTGGTCAAATAAAATGCTAAATCTATAAGTTTTCTAACACAAACATCGAAAAAATTTGGGACACTAAGAAAAGATCAAACCTAAGAATAATAGGAATAGAAGAAGATGATTCTCAGCTCAGTGGCCCAGAAAATATCTTTAACAAAATCATAGAAGAAAATTTCTGTAACCTTAAAAAAAAAATGCCTATCATTGTACAAGAAGTCTACAGAACACCAAATAAATTGAACCAAAAAAGAAAACTCTTTCACCATATAATAATCAAAACATTAAATGTACTGAACAAAGAAAATATATTAAAAGCTGCAAAGGATAAAGGCCAAGTAACATATAAAAGCAGACTTATTAATATTACATCATAATTCTCAACAAAGACTCCAACCAGAAGGGCCTGGACAGATCTGCTACAGACTCTAAGAGATAGATCACAGATGCCAGATCAGACTACTATACCCAGCAAAACTTTCAATTACCATAGATGGAGAAAACAAGATATTTCATGACAAGATCAGATTTAAACAATATCTTTCCACTAATCCAGCTCTACAAAGGATACCAGAAGAAAATCTTCAACACAAAGGAAGGTAACTACACCCATGAAAGCACGAGAAATAATTCTACACCAGCAAAACCAAAAAAAAAAAAAAAAAAAAAGAGAGAGAGAGAAACACGCACATACGACCACCACCAACATCAAAATAACAGAAATTAACAATCATTGGTCATTAATATCTCTCAACATCAATGGACACAATGCACCAACTAAAAGACACAGGCTAACAGAGTGGATGAGTAAAAAGGATCCATCACTCTGCTGCATACAAGCAACCTCAGCAACAAGGATAGACATTACTTCAGAGTAAAGGGCTAGAAAAATGTCTTCCAAGCAAACAGACCCAAGAAACAAGCTTGAGTAGCCATTCTAATGCTTAATAAAATAGACTTTCAACCACAAGTAATTAAAAGAGACGTGGAAGAATACTTCACACTCATCAAAGGAAAAAAATCCACCAAGATGACATCTCAATTCTTAACATCTATGCCCCTAATCCCAGGGCATCCACTTTTGTAGAAGAAACATTACTAAAGCTTAAATCACACATCAAACCCTACAATTTAATAATGGGAAACTTCAACATCTGACTCTCATCAATGAACAGGTCATCAAGACAGAAACTAAACATTATGAATAATGAAATAATGAAACTAACATTATGAATCAAATGGATTTAACAGATATCTATAACATTTCACCAGGACACAAAAGAATATACTTTCAGCACCTCATGGAACGTTCTCCAAAACTGACCATGTACCCAGTTAGGAAGCAAACCTCAACGATACAAAAAGATTGAAATAACCCCTTGCACCTTACCATACCACCATGGATTAAAGCTGGGCTTCAACATCAGAAATAACAGAAAGCCTACAAACTCATGGAAACTGAACAATGTTCTACTCAATGACCACTGGATCAAAGAAGAAATAAAGAAAGAAATGAAAGACTTTCTAGAATTCAAAGAATAATGAAGGCACAACATACCAAAAATTTACGGGACACAATGGAAGCAGTGCTAAAAGGAAAATCTCTACTACTAATTTCCTTCATAAAGAAATTGGAGAGATACCATGGTAGCAACTTAATAACACACCTGAAAGCTCTAAAATAAAAAGAAGCAAACACACCCAAGAGGAGTAGACCACAGGAAACTATCAAACTCAGAGATCAAATTGCAACATTTTTACATCAATGTTCATAAGGGAAATAGGTCTGAAATTCTTTCTTTGTTGAGTCTGGGTAGTGTTGGTATTAGGGTGACTGTGGCCTCATAGAATGAATTTGGCAATGTTCCTTCTGTCTCTATTTTGAGGACTAGTTTGAGAAGTATTGGTACTAACTCTTCTTCAAAAGTCTGATAGAATCCTGTGCTAAAACCATCTGGTCCTGGGCTTTTTAATTGATTAGAACAAAGTCTAATTGACTGGTTAGAAACAAGAAACCAAGAGCTGGTGCTGTGATAAAATCAACAAGATAGACAAATCCTTAGCCAAACTAACCAAAAAGCAGTTTGCTAATATCCAAATTAACAAAATCAGAAATGAAAAGGCATCATAACAACAGACACTTAGGAAATTCAAAGAATCATTAAGTCTTACTTCAAAAGCCTTTACTCCACAAAATTAGAAAATCTAAACTAAATGGATGATTTTCAGGATAGATTCCACTTACCAAAGTTAAATCAAGATCAGGTAAACAATCTAAATAGTCCCATAACCCCTAAGGAAATAGAAGCAGTCATTAAAAGTCTCCCAATCAAAAAAAGCCCAGGGCCAAATAGTTTTAGCACAGAATTCTACCAGTCTTTCAAAGAAGAGCTAATACTAATACTCCTCAAACTATTCAGCCATAAAGCATAGGATAACCACAATATAATACACAGATGCAAAGAAGCCTAATAACAAGGAGGGCTCAAGGGAGGATGCTTGCATTCTCAGAAAGGGAAATAAAATAGTCATGGGTGGTGGATGGATGAAGGGAACTGAGTAGGAGAGGGGCTAAGGAGGGGAATGGGGCAGGGGTTCAGGTGTAAGGAGAGCAGGGGAGAGAGAATGAGGTGGGCATGGGTGGGCATCTCTAGGATGATGCCAGAGACCTGGGATGGAGAGGCTCTAGGAAGTTTCTGGGGGAGACTATAGCTAAGACTCCTAGCAGTGGGAAATATGGAGCCTGAAGTGGTTACCTCCTATAGCTAGACTCCCAGTGGAGGGATAAGAACACTAACCCACCCACAAAACTTTCAACCCAAAATGTGTCCTGCCTACAAGGTGTGCAAGGACAAAGATGGAGCAGAAACTGAGGAAATGGCAAACCAATATCTAGCCCAACTTGAGACCCATCCCATGGTCAAGAACCAACCCCTGACACTATACATAAATAAATAAATCTTTTTAAGAAAGAGTATAATGAACTTTGGAGAAACTTACCAAAAAATTTTCAACTGGCTAAATCCTAAGTTTACTCCCTGATTTTCAACACTTTAGATCTACAAAAATCACCTTCATTGATTGAATATTCTTAAATTTCCTCCATCTGTCAAGTAGACCTTGAAAATGCTCTCAGATCCAAGTGTTACAGGAGAGATCAAATTTAGCCATTTAAGGGTCAAGAATGTAACTCATTGGTAGAACACAACATAGCATGTTCAGGCACTAGAGTTTAATCTTCAAGACAGCAAAACAAACACATCTGGCTATACACAACTATGTATTTCTCTAACTACATTATCACTATATTATTTAGGTGTGATTTCTTTAAAAGAAAAGTAAGTGTCACACCTATAATAATAACACACACACAAAAAATAGAACCTAGTCTAATGTGCTTCAATTTCTTATTGTTTCAAGGTTTGGCTTAGAGACTATGTTTATGTATACAAACCTTTATCCTTGATATAGGAGAACAGTTTGCCAGCAAACAACTGATCCCAGGTGGGTCAATCAATTTCTCCCTCCATGGTAGCTGGAACTTGTCATCAACTAGGCTAATACTATAGTTCATTGGCTAAGAATAGTTGTATCCCCAGCATCACAGTAGGATGGGGTAAAGGCAGGAGGATTTCCCTGCTTAGCACTTAGGACAGGGCTGCAGAGATGGCTCCACAGTTAAGAGTACTTTTTGCTCTTGCAGAGAACCCAAATTCAATTCCCTGCACCCACATGATTGTGCACAACCATCCATTACTCTAGTTCCAAGGGAACTGGTACCTTCTACTAAACCCCTAACCCTAACCCTTCTAAACTCTGGTAATACCTGGCACACACATAGTGCAAATACATATTCATTAAAACATTCTTAGGCAAATAAGATTTTTTAAAAAAAATTTAACTCAACAAAACAACCTGAGGACTCTAAAGAGCTTATTTTCCAAGAGTCAAAGAAAGAGAACAAAGCCAAACTGGAGACAGAGCAGGATGTAGTCAGAGGAAAGGATGTTATCCAAACTCGTAATGCTACTTAGATATTGTTCTGAGGGGTGTCCTAGTTACTCTTGTATCTGATACTCCTTTTTCTGCTGCTTCTGCCACCAACTCTGGCATTTTGGATCCTCTATGATATTCTCTGGGAGTCTAAGTCCCAGAGAAAGAATCAAAGTTTGTTTGTTTGTTTGTTTTGTTTTGTTTTGTTTTATTGGGCATTTTCAAATGTTATCCCCTTTCCAGGACTACCCTCCGGAACCCCCTATCCCATCCCTGCTCCCCCTGCCTCTCTACCACTCACCCACCCACTCCCACCTTCCCACCCTGGTATTCCCCTACACTGGGGCATTGAACCCCTCAGGCCCAAGGGCTGATCCTTCCACTTATGTCCATCAAGGCCATCCTCTGCCATATGCGGCCAGAGTCATGGGTCCCTGTGTACTCTTTCATTGGTGGTCCAGTCCCCAGGAGCTCCGGGGGGTCTGACCGGTTGACACTGTTGCTCCCCCCATGGGGCTACAAACCCCCTCAGCTTTCAGTCTCTTCTCCAACTCCTCTATCGGGGACCCCTCCCCCTCCTCTGGTATTTGTCAGGCTCTGGTAGAGCCCCTCAGGAGACAGCCATATCATGCTCCCATCAGCAAGCACTTTCCCGGCATCATATAGCATCCAGGTTTGGCAACTGTGTATGGAATGGATCTCCAGGTGGGGCAGTCTCTGGATGCCCTTTCCTTCTGTCTTTGCTCCACATTTTATCTCTATATTTCCTCCTGTGAGTATTTTGTTCCCCCTTAAGAAGCACTGAAGCATCCACACTTTGGTCTTCCCTCTTCTTGAGCTTCATATGGTCTGTGAATTCATCAAATATGAATTCACCACAGTGTCCAACAGGAAGCATAGGAGTGCCTGGGAATCTAACCTTTAATTCTTCTACTCTTGAAATAAATATTGTTCAATTTATTGTGCTTGTGGTGTCATGCACATATCTCCAACTTAATAAAAATGAAACGTTAAGGACTTTGAACAAAGTTGTGTCATAATCCAATAGACTTAGTCTATAAGTATTGAATGAGCTGCATCTGGTAAGCAGGTGACTACTCAGCTAGGGGTTCTGGAATAGCCAGAAGGGTTTTCAAGGCATAGATAGTCCAAGAAAGGCAAGTGCCTGTCTACTGGTGGTATCTACATAGACCTTGTCACCAGTATGCAGTTGTGTATGAGAGAACTGAGGACCTGCACTTCAGTCTGGGAACATGCATTGTCTCCTGCTTTTTACTGAAATTAATGTTATATAAATCTCAAATACTCTTTGATATCAATGAAGTCCTATATTCAACAAAATGTCTACTACCACCTTTCCCACTATCCCAGAACCATCTTTTGATATCTACATGAAGTTATAAAGCAGTATATCCTATATTTTTCAATTGTTGACTAAAATACAAAATTTGCCAGACTTTCTAAGAAAATTTATAAGTGTATATTAAAGTTACAAGGAATAACTATAATGGAAATGATAAGGAATGCTCAGACAAAAGGATGGATAGATTTGCCATGTCTCTATGGGACTGGTAAGAAGGTTAGGAACTTAAGTGTTCTGGTTGCATTTCCTGAGAACCTGGGTTTGATTTTCAGCACCACAAAGTGGCTCACAACCATCAATAACTCCAGTTGCAGGAAATCCAATGCCCTCTTCTAACATAGTTCTTTGTGGGAACTATGTACAGAAGTGAGGTATAGGCATGCATGCAAGCAAAACATCCATAACACATAAAATGAAATAATATAAATAGATAATAAAAAAATTAATAAACCCTAATTTGTTATCCAATACCAAATAACCAGCCCTAAAAGCATATACATACAAGCAATACTAAACAGACTTAGCAGGTTATATTTATATTTATTCTCATAAATACATATATATGTAATGATAGTAATAAAAGAATAAGAGGCCATCCATTTGAAAGAGAGTAGGGGAGGGAGAGGCATGGGAGTGTTTGGAGGGAGAAGAGGGAAGTGATGTAACTATATTTTAATTTTAAAATAATATATAAATAAACCTAAGATAAATAAGCCCAAGATCTCTCACTGCTGCCAATTTCTCAGATTAGCCTGCTCCTGCATCTTTACAGTGTACTTTTGTTTTCCCTCACTGCAAGGTCCTAACCACAAACATAAACAATCAAGACAATTCTGTCTCCTCCAGAAGCCAGCAACCTTGTTGCAAGAGGCTCTGAGAAAGTAATTTAGCTTAAGCACAAAACAAGGACTTCAAAATAGCAAGTAATATTAAAGAGGATATGAATAGATGCCTTAACTAAGACCATAAAACATAAACAGTAGAGTTAAATAGTGAAAACAATTCAAGAAATGAACATGAAATTTAACAAAGAAATAGAACCACTAAAGAAAACTCAAACTGAAATAAAACTGGAAATGAAAAACTTTAAATGTCAGTCACTGTCAAAAGTACATCAATAGAAGTACCAATTATGATCACAGTAGCATTTCATCTTCAAGGGAAGGGTGAGTTTGAAATTTGTTCTTCTTTCATAAACTTTGATTCAAGAAAGACATTGTAAGATTTGAATCCATATAGAATTACAATTATATAAAGGTATATTTCAAAACCTTTTCATATCTTTTGATTAGCTAATTAAAGACTTTCTTTCTTCTTCTACCTCTTCTTCTGTTTTGTTTTGTTCTGAGACAGGGTGTCACTATGTAGCCCTGACTAGCTACAAGTTCAAAATTCTCCTATTTCCACCTCAGTATATTATGTTCTTACTCCAGATAAAGCTGAGGAGAGACTGATATTTATGAATGAGTTTTTCAGAAGGAAATGACCTTCAAGGAAATAACCTACCTCCCAGCTGGCCACTGAATCCCAAACCAATTTGAATGATTTTATAATCACATATCATTTGGCTTTTAATAGCATAGAAATTCTTTTTGCTAAATCTTAACTACCAACAAGGACATTTAACTGTCTGGCAGCTAACAGAAAGGTAACACCCAACTTACCTTTTAGTTAAATTAGTTACAGATGTCAGGATCCAGAGGTTTCTACTGTGACACTAATCAGTCTCTCAATACAGATGTTTTCTAAGCCTTATCTCACTCTGGCTGCTCTGATTCTGAACTTACAGCATTGGTTTGTATATATACCTCTTATCCTTCACAGGGGCTTTAACTGCATCTCTCAGCATTCTCTGAGTTTTCTTCCTCTGCCTGCCCTGAGGTGCTGGTAAATGAGTTCTTTCACACCTATGTTTTTCTTCCTCTACCAAACCTCACTCATCTTTGTGACTCCAAAAACTACTCATATACAACTATTTGTACCAGACCAAGTGTGTAACTAGAACATCACGTATCAATGGCTCTTCATTAATTTTCTTGCTTTTTCACTCATCAGTCCTGAGATTGAAGTGTACCTGAAATTGCCTACTCAGTATATTCACTTTGAGGTCAATTCATATGGCTAAAATATTTTTAAAAGCAATCCCTAATCATCAACACTAAGAGGATAAATCACTGAAACAGCATTTGGGAAGCATGCATGAAGACTCTAGCTTGATCATGCTCATACTTTCATCTCTCTCTCTCTCTCTCTCTCTTTCTCTCTCTCTCTGTGTATGTACATATTTGTCTCAAATATTTTACTCTGTGACCTATATTTGAGTTCATGGTATCACCTTCCACCTTGCATTCCCAAATGGAGAATTTGGAAGCCATTATGAATATGAGGCATTGACGGCCAATTTATGAGTGATTTTATGTAATAATTATTGCTAATAATGTGAAAGAAAAATGTAAAACTCATTATTAAGCCTGACAAGTAATTGTTAACTTATGTTGTTTTTAATGGTATATTTTTAAAAATAAAAGAACAAAATAGAAATGTGAAGTGGAAACTTCTGGTTTGTTTGAAAAGTCAGTTATGTCAAACAATGTTTTGCTGGAGCAGGCACATGAAAGAATGAAAGGATATTTTGCTGGAGCAGGCACATGAAAGAATGTTGTCTTAGTCAGGGTTTCTATTCCTGCACAAACATCATGACCAAGAAGCAAGTTGGGGAGGAAAGGGTTTATTCAGCTTACACTTCCATACTGCTGTTCATCACCAAAGGAAGTCAGGACTGGAACTTAAGCAGGAGCTGATGCAGAAGCCATGGAGGGATGTTCTTTACTGGCTTGCTTCTCCTCGCTTGCTCAGCCTGCTCTCTTATAGAACCCAAGACTGCCAGCCCAGAGATGGTCCCACCCCCAAGGGGCCCTTGATCACTAATTGAGAAAATACCCCACAGCTAGATCTCATGGAGGCATTTCCCCAACTGAAGCTCCTTTCTCTGTGGTAACTCCAGCTGTGTCAAGTTGACACAAACCTAGCCAGTACAATTGACCCNTCCCTTGGCTTGCTCAGCCTGCTCTCTTATAGAACCCAAGACTGCCAGCCCAGAGATGGTCCCACCCACAAGGGGCCCTTGATCACTAATTGAGAAAATGCCTCACAGCTAGATCTCATGGAGGCATTTCCCCAACTGAAACTCCTTTTTCTGTGATAACTCCAGCTGTGTCAAGTTGACACAAACCTAGCCAGTACAAATGTTTTCCTGAAAAAGAAGTCACAAGTGAAAGGATGTTTTGATATAGCAAACACATGAAAGGATGCATGATGAGCATAAATGTGACCCCCCACTGATAGTGGGAGACAAGCAATGAGCATTGATTTGGTTTGCTCCAACCTAGCTATTCTTCACTAACGACACACATGTATCTGTTTGCCTTACATAGTGTTGTTGAGCTCAACTTGTGGTAATGCAGCCATGAGAGAAACTCACCCAAGAACTGCTTGTGAGGTTCCTGTGGTAACTTGCTGCTTCAGTGACCTCACTTCAGGCCAGTTGGCGAGCCTGGCAGTTTCTTTAGGATTGAACTACAGTTGCTGGTTCCTGCCTGGTGTTTGCCTGCCTAAAGGACTGGTCTATACCTGCCAGTTCATAAGTGGTATCTGCCTGCCTAGAGGGCTGATCTGCAGCTGCTGAGTCATATTTGGTGTCTGCTATGGGACTGAACTGCTGGCAAAGAAGCCTACAAAGAACTATTGCTGAACAGACCCAGTTCCCCTAAATCCTAATAACTTTTCTTTTCCACTACCTCTGGTGGGTAGTAGGCAAGAGGAGAGGTTGAACCCTTATTAAAAGTAGGTTGCAAAATATTTATGCCTACAGAAATGAATAACTAAACTGAAATTCTGATGCAGGCGATAAAGGAGGAATTCCAGGGGAGGGAACGGGAGTTTATATTTGGTCAGTAGAAATATTACAGATCCAGAGCCATAATTATCTTGGGCTATCTTTAGTCCCCTTGATAGCCATGTATCACCAATCTCTATAACTAACGGAGATGACTAAGATTTTTAGTTTGTTTGTTTGTTTGTTTTTTGTTTTTTGTTTTTGTTTTTCTGACAACACAAGCTATCAGGAAGTGTTAGAACTTTAAGAAATGTGGCTGAATGAGGAGACTTCAGGCTATTAAGTTCACCCTAACTGTGGATAGTAGGACCCTAGTCCCTCCATTTTCCTCTCTTTTACTTCCTGGCAATAAACTGAGCAGTTCTGCTCTGCTACACACTTCATCCACACCCAAAGCAATGATGATTAGTCATTGAATAGAAATCTTTAAAACCAAATTAAAATTTTTCTCCTATTAAAGTTGATTACCTCAAGTATCTATTATAGTGATAGAAAGCAAAGATACTACAACAAGGTTGAAAACAAACATATTTTACACCATAATGATTATATTCATAGAAATTCATGAACATGTATACTACCCAGATCATATATGTGAAATATCCATACCAGCACTATTCATAACTCTATAATAAAAACAACAGAAATCTCCATCAACCAAAGAAAAGTATAATCATACAATAATTATGTAATAACATAATAAAGTTACTATTATATATAACAACCAGAATACCTCATGAAACATAAAAGACATCAGTCATGAAAAATATGTAGAATATGATTCTACCCATATAAAGTTTAAAAATAGATTTTAAAAGCTAAGCTATGGATGGAAAATTATGAAGGAAAGTTATGGCTAAAATTTGTATAGCAATTGGCAAAGGTGAGGAGCTACAATGGAGACGTGCAAAAAGGGTGATTCTTTTATTTCCTTTGCTTTTATTTCCTTCTCCTTGGTGTTAGTCTTATACTACTTGATGAACTATCCATTCGTGTTTCTGTACTTTTCTCAGTGTGTATGGTATATTTAATGTTTGTTAGGAACATTACACAGACATATAAATCTAGATATTCCAGAAACAGGAAGAAATAAACCTAATAAAATAATTTGGAAGTAAGCACTATGAATCAGGACAAGGGAAAATGATTTAAGAGAGAAAACTATTTGCAGCCTAGACAATCAGTATCTCCATAGGCTCATAGAATGCTGAAATGGACACAGCAAAGCCAATGCAAATGTAATATGCAATGAAATTCAAACTCTCCTATATGCATAAACTTTATAAACTCCTCAAAATTAACTCCAGTACCATCCCCAAACCCTGAAATGTAATGCTGCTAGCAACTGTTAAAGTTAACAGTTAAAGAAAATAAGAAAAGCTGTGTATAGTACAATTGCTTCAAGTTCAATGATAAAATGCTTTCTTAAAGGACTGAAAAAATAACTAATATGGTTAAAGATCAGACATAAAATGAAGACTATTATAAGGAGTCCTTTTAAACAGAAAAATAAAATCATGCCACAAATGACAATAAAGCATTTTAATGCAAACAATTAGTTAATTTATTTTGACCAATATGATTTTATATGTATACATGTTTTAATAAAATGTTCTAGTTAGCACTTTTTTCCTATCTACTAAACAAACTAGTCCCCAGTTTAAGTTTATACGTTTTCCTTCGACTTTTTCTATATGTCAGTTGTTCTCAGATAATAAAAATTTTCAAAATAGAGTAGGCTCTATGCCCTCACATTACACTAACTACTTAATGTGTTAGGTTGAACCATGTGGAATTCCCATTCTATTGTTTCTGAACTACAAAATGTTAAACACTGATGAGATATGTAGATGTGCTAAATTATTCTTAGCTGATATATTTAATAGGCATGTGTTGATCACTTAAGTTGCTAGGCCCAGGTTTGAGGAGAGGAGGGATCAAGACAAGGGTCACTGGCTTCGAAATTTACAAGAAGGGTGAATAAAAAAGAAAGAAAATCAATATATCTAGGATACACAGGTCAATTTTTTCAATTCAACTTTCAATTCAACTTCATGGGCATTCAAAGTACAGGATTTCATTTTTGCCACATTACATACTTTAACTTAATAATAAACATACAACATTGTTCAAAATTGGACATCAAAATAAAAATAACTAAAAATTGGGAATAAGCTAGATAAAGTCTTAAATAATTCTATTATCTTCATTTTAAGCTTGTCTTTTATTGAGTATACAGAAGTCATTAAACTAGTCTTGTTTCCATTTTAAATCTCCATGATAAACTGGCAGATGGATCACCTTATGTTCACAAGAGGAAAGCCAAGTGCTTAGAAAGGTAACTACTTAATCACAGAAAAGAGGGTAAGTCAAAAGAAAGGGTTCTGAACTGTTGTGCCCCTGGAAGGTTAACAGATAATTGAATTCAAATGGCTTTCACAGAATTATAAAATATCCAGTGTAACATTCTCCAGTATGCTTTCCTTTCTCAGTGAAGAAAACATGCATATTCTGAGGAAGATTTTAGTTTTGTGGAAAGACTGTTTCTAATCAGACTTAAAGGCATATTATTTCCTCTAGTATGTATCAAGTTTAAAGGTATGATATACTATGTTTTACCTATAAGAACGATATTTTGAGTGAAAAGATAATACATTTCTATATATCCTACACAGGTCAACAAAATTGAAGACTACAGGTAAATTCCAGCATTTGTCTTAATTTATCTTTCCTTTTATCTTATGTGTAGCTGGCCTTTGATACTTTGTAGATTCTTCTTTTACCCACCTCCAAGTGCCCTGGTTTTACCCACTAACACTAGATAGGACTGCAACAAGGATATAAGGGGAAGCAGAATTTGAGCCTAATTATTTTCCCTTTGTTTCTTCTTCGACCATGGCTACTAAAAAACTGAAACCAACCTACCTAAATGACCCACACGGCCTCTTGGGGCTCTTGTATTTATATACTCTTGAAAAGTTGCCAGAATTGCAAATGTCACACAATCACAGAAATTATCTACAGCTGGTAAAACTATGCTTCCACTGGAGCATGAAACAAATCATAGTCAGCTGCTGCAGACAGTCGAAGCAGCTCACATCCCTACACCTGGGATTAAAATGAAAGCACATTCTTACAATATTTCTATTTTTAAAATATTCAAAAATTGTCATTTCATATGTGTATGAATGATTTTGCCTGCATACATGTCTTTGTCCACAGTGACCAAAAGGTATCAGATCCCCTGAGACTCCAGTTATAGACAGTTGTGTGTGTGGCCAGAAAGCCATGTGACTGGGGGTGCCAGTCTGGAGCAAGAGTGAGGTCAATAAGTGTTCAAGCCTAGAAAATCTCATCCTGAGACTGGCAGGAGTAGGACTGTTCCCTTCTTGCTCTGGGATTACATGTCCCACCTCCACTACCTTTGAGGAAGTCACATAGCTTAGTGGCCAAATTACAGGTTTAAATTCCTCTCTCCCTTTAAAGACATGTCCAGCTAGTACCTAGAGTTCCTCTTCATGCAAATGCATTTACACTACCTCAGCCATGCCAATGATGTACACTCACCCCAAAACCCCCTACCCACTCCCCAAGGTTTATATAGCCCTTATTCACACCCAATAAAGAGAGCTAGTTCACTGAAAACAGTCTTGGAGAAAACTGTTTCTCCTCATACTCATCGCCAACCAAGGTCCTGTGTAAACCACCTTCTAGATAAACTCCATTCCTTCCAGTCCAGCCTAGTGTACAGTGGTGTCTGGATACCACAAAGGCGGAAGTATACCTGGACCAGCAGTTGCGAGCTGTTATGTGAGTACTGGAAATCAAACTTGGGTGCCCTGGAAGAGCAGCCAGTGCGCTTAACCACTGAGCCATCTCTTCAGTCCCTTAATTTACATTTGGAACCCTTTGTTATTTCTCATACATTCTAGAAATAATAACAGACTTCAAAAGTACAAGTCGAGGAAGACAATGGCTACATGTATCTGCCTCACTCTGACTTTAGCACAAGTGGCACCTAAACAAGCACAAGATATAATCTAAAATAATTCACTTTTATGTTTCTCTGCTATAGAAACAAAATCTATCTTTGTCAAATAAAAGAAGTTGGTAAAATGGATCATTCATTGGAAGTATACTTCAAATATTAGCATTGTTTTGAGTATGAAAAAAGAAAAACTTTTTATCTAAGAAATTTTTATAATTTCAAGAAAAATTATTTCTGCCACTCATTTTCAAGGAAACACACTTCCTGAAAGAGGCTCAGAGGATCAGACTGTTAAATCAAGACCCATGCCGGAAAATAATTACCCAGTCCATAATAACATGGCCTATAATACAAAGTCAGCAGCACTATACAGCAGGAAGAGGCCCCTCCAATATAGGGACTTCTGTAGCTGACTTAATTACAGCACAGGGACAGAATCCACTACAATTGTAGTGCTCAAGGCTACTGACATCTATCCTAGATTCAGACACAGATGACTCTGCAGCTTCTCCCAGAGTATGACACCTTCCAGAAAAGTCTAAAAATAGACACATCCCAAGAAGTTTTTTGGTAGCAGTTGTTTTGTTTTGTTTTTTATAAGTTCCATGGCATTACATGATACTGTGAAAGTTATCCTTAATGGTGGAGCCAGTTAACAATTTTACTAAACTTTGACTGAGTAACGGACAAGAGAAAAGTTTAAACGAGCTTATCATCTAGACTAAGAGCATAAACTAAACTGATTTAACTTAAGAACTATTGAAGTGTTTTCCAACATGTTATAGTACTTTGCAATAAATAAGTAAACAAAACCACTGCTTTGGAAATGCTAAGAGACAGTAACAAAAAATAAATAAATCCACATAAAAATCTGGCTTTAGACACATCAGTACATTGAAATCTAAAACACTAACAAAGCTAACTGAATCTTTTTAAAGCAGCTACTACAGCAACCACATGGGCCAGAGCACAAATGGACAATTAGGACCTCAAATTATGAAGTGATAATACAGATTTTAGGTAATATGGAAATTCCATCTTGCAAAACAATGAAGGCTGGACATTGGCTCAGCAGTTAATAGTTGCTGATCTTCCAGAGGACTGGAGTTCCAACATGAAACTAAATCCATGCTAGATTGTTCACAACCCCTTATAATTCCAGTTGCAGAAGTTCTAATATCTCTGGATCTATATTCACCCTCACACATGTATACAGAAACACACATATTCACATAATTTTGTTAAGACCCAAACCTCCCAAAAAAGGCAGTGCCACTATGTCCTAAAATGAGAGTTTGGACTCAGCTCAGGATGAATCTGACAAGTTAAACAGAAAAGTATTGCTAGCAAAGAGATATAAGCCTACACACAACATTCCTCAGAAACTCAGGTAGAAGCCATCACTTCTTACCTCTTTCCTACAGCCAATTACTGCAGATAAGGCATATTATACCTCTAACACAAATCAAAGCCCCACAATAACCCCCAGGCTCCGTTGGTCCTTATTAACACACCCCTGTAATGTGTAATATCAAAGCCACTGGCAAATTCCTTCCTTTCTTCCCTAACTTCCAGGCTGTTCCAGATTCCACTCCTCCCACCCTTTCATGACTATACTCTTTTAAAACCCTGGCAAGCCCCGACATCCTGCTTCTCTCTGTTCCCCTCACCTTCCTTCATCCCACCCCACCCCAGAAAGATTATTGTTATTGATGATGTTTTTATTGTTGTTGTGGAAAAAGGCTGGCAGATCTCTGTGAGTTAAAGCCAATCTGATCTATATAAGAAGTTTTGAAACAAGCCAAGGAGGGGTACATAGTAAGATTTTTAGCTCAAGAAAAAAAGAAAAAAAAAATCACACCAAGTATTGGCATTACATTGCTTGGCTCAAATTTTGGTTTTCTTAGTAACTAGGCAGATTATATAATCTATCTGTGCTTCAATTTTTTTAATCCATATAATGTAAATAATAGTAATTCCCACTTTCATGCCTTTAATCCCAGCACTTAGAAGACAGGCTCCAAAAGACCTCTGTGAGTTCAAGGCCAGTCTGTCATACATAGCAAGGCCCTGTCTTGGGTGGGAGGAAGGGAGATGGGAGGATAGTAATATCTATTCTCATATTCTGCTAAGGCTGCACCTTAATGTATAAAGTATTCAGCCCAATAGCTGGTATATGCTAAGTGAAAAACGCAATTTAGCTTTTTTTTCCAATTTTGATGTTTGGCTTGCTCTCCTACCCAGTAAACAGGGAATTTGAAATAAACCTCAGATCTCATGAAAAAAGAAAGACTACTTTGTATAGCCAGACCACAAAGAAACATTTAAAAAATATTAAGTCAGGTGGCATGATAATAATCCACCTCAGTGTTAAGAAGCTGAGGCAGAAAGATATCAAGTTTGAGGCCAGTCTGGGCCATATTGAAAGATCTTGTCTCAAAAAACAAAAGGGAAAAAAGTCATGTAATCAACACACACAGCTAAGTCTCATTTTATTGTTGTTGTTAATACATAAAAAAGTCACATGCTGATACTGAATGTCAAAGGCCTTGGGTGCTACAGATGACAGTGTTAGGTTTTCCAGAGAACATTTGCTAGGTTTGCGACTTATCTGGTCATCTTGTTATCTTGTCACAGATATATGTTTGCTTGGGATAGGATGTAGCCATGCAACCCAGGCTGGACTCAAATTCTTGATCTTCCTGCCTCTGCCTTCTGAATACTAAAATTACAAATATGAGCCACTCACAGCTATTCTATTCATTTTGTCATTTTTTTTTCTTCTTGAGAAACTATGTTCCGAGTAAAAGATTGTTTCAGGAAATAACTGAGTGTAGAACTTTAAAATATAAAAATATCTGGGCAGGGGGCTGATGAGATGGCTCAGCAGGGTAAGAGCACTTACTGCTCTTCTGAAGGTCCTGAGTTCAAATCCGAGCAACCACATGGTGGCTCACAACCATCTGTAATGAGATCTAATGCTCTCTTCTGGTGTGTATAAAGACAGCTACAGTGTACTTACATATAATAATAAATACATCTTTTTAAAAAAATATCTGGGCAGTGATGATTCACACCTTTTCTCATTAATTAATTTATTTATGCACTTTACATCCCGAGGTGATGCACACCTTTAATCACAGCACTCAGGAGGCAGAGGCAGGTAGATCTCTGACTTTGAGTCCAGCCTGGTCTATAGAGTGAGTTCTCAGACAGCCAGGGCTACACAGAGAAACTCTGTCTCAAAAAACCATAAATAAACAAACAAACAAATATACACAAATAAATACATAAATAGACAAATGTGTTAGCAATACTAACTTTAAAACACACAAAAGAATTAAGTGAAAACAAGATTTATATTAATTCAATGTTTTAGCTACACGTACTAATAGCTATATCTAGAGATGTAAACAAAGCTAATTAAAAGTTCTAAAAGAACTGGGTTATATTTAGCAAAGGACTACATCCTTATTTTTTAAAAATGGTCAGGTCTGGCCCAAAAGTGATATAGATAAATGTCTTCCTAGTGATATAGAAAGTTCATATTAGGAGACTAAGGACCTGTGGAAAGAGAAGACAAGAAATGCCCAGACATCTCCCTTTTCTCTCCTCTTATTAATCAGAATGTTATTCTGGTATTTAATAATTCAAAGTTGAACAGGACAAAAAAGACACATAAAATTCAGCAATCACAGATTAGCAGAATATTACAGTTACCTTGGGTTCCCAAAAGGCCACAGAGGGTCACCTGCTATGATACTCAATATTCATGTCAACTTGACTGGATTTGTAGTCACCTAGGAGACACATCTCAGGGCTCAAAAGCCTAGTTCTCGTCTAATTCACAATCATTTCCTCCCATATCCACCCCTTCCACTCCAGTCATAACTGAAGTCTTCTGAGGTCCTCAATGAATGGCAATACTGCCTCATAGAAGAACAGAAAAAGTATGTCTAGAATATATAACAGTGTTTTATTATTACATTGACTTGCGAAAAGTGCCACCACTGGCTGTTAGTAGGCAGGGCCAGGATCCTAATCATTCCACAAAGAACCAAAATGCACAGCAGAGTTCTATACTACACAGGGTCATTGCATATCAAATGCCAGTAAAGCTATGCAGTTTTCACAAACACAAAGCTTGTTTCCACCAAATGATTTCTACATTGCTGGTGCTTTCAGCCAGAACAATCCCTTCCTGGCTTGATAATTCTCATCACCTGGGACTTAGCTTAAATATCAATCTCTCAAAAAGGCTTTGCCTGACTCTCATTTCTAATATTACCTCTCCCACTAGCTCCTGATAGGTTTATTATTTCATAACCTTGCTTTGTTTTTATGCACATATCCGTATACAAAATTATTTATCGCCTACTCTTTTGTTACTTTTCTTCCTCTGTCAAAAATAAACTCTCCAAGGGGGATGGAAAGACTGTTCAGCAGGTAAGAGCACTGGCTATTCTTCCATAGAACCAAGATTCTCAGCATCCACAAGGCAGCTCATGAACATCTAAAACTCTAGTTCCAGAGAATTCAATATCCTCCTCTGGCTTCTGCAGGCATCAGACATGCCTGTGGTACATAGACATATATACAGACAAAATACTCATACACATTAAATAAATAAATAAATGTTAATTAAATTCTCTAAAGACAGGAAATAATGTACCTGTAGTACCTGTCTCTACAATATAATGGTTAGTCATAATATATGTAATGAATAAATATCTAGAATACTTTTTCTTATTTAAGATTAAGATTTCTTTAATCTTAAAGTAATCAACATCTCTAGTTGCTTTTTCCTCTGTCAAGCTGCATTTTTGCAATGGAGTTGCTTTGACCTCTTTGTTTTCATTTAGTTTGGTTCTTGCTATACTGAGAATAGAACCTAGGGTCTAGCATATGTTAGGCAAACACTTGTACTAAGCTATACCCACAGCCACAGAAGTTAGTTTTACATTACAAAATGTTCACATTTGCGTAGCACAGAGAAAAATGCAAAATTCCAAATTTCCTAATACACCATCACAAGAGTAAGGCATAGCCACTTTCTAATTTACAAGAGCCCCAGATGTTCAAGGATGCTTAAATACACCATAGGAAATAGACTGACAGCTATTTCCAGACTCTTTGTTAGGGGGAGATCCTTCCTGTAGCCAATGTCCTTATAACCAGCTATGCTGAGGCACTAGCTAGCAAGGGCTGACTGAAAGGACCTTTACCATCTGGCTAAAATCATCTCTCCAGTCCCATCTCTCACCTCTCACTCCATTTTTTTTTCAATCTACTGCTCACTACAACAGCACAGATGCTAACAAGCAGCAAATGCCCCAGACTCCACTATACATGATCCTCTTGTTTTGTCATTGTCTCTACAACATTAAGGACCATTTAACATCGTATCTAGTTTCCTTGTTCATTTTTACTATTTTCTTTCTTCCCACATAGAATACAAGCTCCATGAACATGGAGCTTTCTCTTTGTTCGTTGCTGTAGTCTTTAATTCCCAGATCTCTCTCACACAGTAGAAACATTAAATACATTAATGTTATTGCAGAAATGAATGAACAATCATTTATTTTTTATGTAAAAATCTATTTATTTACAGCACTTCTTTTATACTCATTTTTCAAATTTCTAAATAATATTAGCATCACATTTTTTAAAATTTGGAAGTGGTCGATGATAACTAAAATATAATCTATCTAGATTTCTTTTGCTTTCATTGTGTTTTTCTGAAATACTTTACCCTGACTATTCTCTAAAAATGTAATTGCTAGTTTTGAAGCCTGCGGTGGTTTCATTTGAATGAGAATGACCCCATAAGCTCATATGTTTGAATGCATCATCCCCAATTAGTGGAACTGTTTGGGAAGAATTAGAAGGTGTGGCCTTGTTGAAGAAGATGTGTGTCACTGGCAGGGAAGGGGACCCGGGGTTTCAAAAGGCCAAGCCAGGCTCAAGATCTAACTATCGTCTATCTATCTATCTATCTATCTATCTATCTATCTATCTATCTATCTTCTATCTATCTATCTATCTATCTATCTATCTATCATCTATCTCTACTACCCATGGATCAGAATGTAAGCTCTTAGTTACTGCTCAAGTGCCAGGCCTACTTGCCAACCACCATACTCCCCTTGGAGATGATCATAGATTAACATTCTGAAACTATAAACAAGTCTCCAATCAAATGTTTTCTAAGTTGCATATCTTATTGCAAAGATAAACCATTTCCTTTTGCTGCAATGAAAAACCATCTTGAATATAAAACTATATCAGAAATAACTACAGTGGTTAATGTAGAATGCCTGAGGATTCACTTAAGAAAGATTTGTAGTTCTAAATTATTTTAAAATATTAACAAAAATTACCTCCTTATAATTCTGATCACCAGATCACTTAACCAGATAATTTCGAGGCTGGAGAGATGACTTTGTTGCTGAGAGCACTTGTCGCTCTTGCAGAGGATTTCAGTTCAATTCCCAGCACCCACATGGTGCTATTTATGACCCCAGTTACAAGAAATATTATACTATTTTCCACTTCTAACTTCCACAGGCACCAGGCATACACATGATATGGATTCATCCAGGCAAAACACTCAAACACACACAAAAAAATAAAAAAATAAAAAAGTTAATTTCTAATATTCCTCTAACATTAAGAATTTATGTAACTTTTAAAAACAATAATCTAAAGCTTCTATAAGGCAAAGGACTCTATTGATAGGACAAAATGGCAACCAACAGATTAGAGAAAGATCTTTACCAATTCTATATCCGATAGAGGGTTAATACCCAATATATACAAAGAACTCAAGAAGTTAGACTCCAGAGAACCAAATAAACCTATTTAAAAATGAAGTACAGAGCTAAATAAAGAATTCTCAACTGAGATATATCGAATGACCAAAAAGCACCTAAAGAAATGTTCAACAGGGAGATTCCATCTCACACCAGTCAGAATGGCTAAGATAAAAAACTCAGGTGACAGGAAATGCTGGCAAGGATATGGAGAAAGAGGAACACTCCTCCATTGTTGGAATTGCAAGCTGGTAAAACCACTCTGGCAGTTCCTCAGTCTGGCAGTTCCTCAGAAAATTGGACATAGTACTACCTTAGGACATAGCTATACCACTCCTGAGCATATACCCAGAAGATGCTCCAACATGTAATAAGGACACACACTCCACTATGTTCATAGCAGTCATACTTATAATAGCCAGAATCTGGAAAGAACCCAGATGTCCCTCAACAGAGGAATGGATACAGAAAGTGTGGTACATTTACACAATGGAATACTACTCAGCTATTAAAAACAAATGACTTAATGAAATTCTTAGGCGAATGGGTGGAACTAGAAAATATCCTGCGTGAGGTAACCTAGTCACAAAAGAACTCACATGCTATGCACACACTGATATTAGCTCAGAATACCCAAGATACAATTCATAGACCATATGAAGCTCAAGAAGGAAGACCAAAATGTGGATGCTTCAGTCATTCTTAGAAGGGAGAGCAAAATACTCAGGGGAGGTAGAGGGTGGGAGGGACTTGTGAGGAATAGAGAAGGGGAAGAGGGAAAAGTAGGGGCAGGATTAGGTATGGAAAGAGATGGAAATGATATACAGAGGGTCAAGAATTTGAACAGAGGTGTGTAGCAATGGGAGGTGGAGAACTAGAGATAGCCACCAGCAAGTCCCAGATGCCAGGAAAGCAAAAGGCTCCCAGGACCCAACAGGGATGAGATTAGCTGAAATGCCTAACGAACTGGAGAGAACCTGTAGAGACTACATCTAGAGGTTAGGCAAAGCCCCTGGTTGGGGGATGGGACCGCCCACTCATCTCCAGATTTTTAACCCAGAATGGCTCCAGTCTAAAGGAAATACAGGAACAAAGTGTGGAGCAGAGACTGGAGGAAAGGCCATCCAGAGACTGTCCTGTAGGGAGCGGCAGTTGCTCAGGAGCGGCAGTTGCTCAGGAATGGCAGTTGCTCAGGAATGGCGGTTGCTCAGGAATGGCGGTTGCTCAGGAATGGCAGTTGCTCAGGAACAGCAGTTGCTCAGGAATGGCAGTTGCTCCGAAAAACCCGGGCTCCCTCTTCAGGCCCTCCTCAAGCAATAGCCCCTCCCAAATGGGAAGTATGCTAATGAGGTGTGGCTTGTGACACCAATGAATGGGCAATATGCTAATGGGTGTGGCTTGGTGCACCAATCCGCATCCACTACGACACCCCCCCTTCCCTGGGAGAGTATAAAAGCAGCAGCTCTGCTGCTGTCCTGGGTCCTGGGAATCAACTATCAAGGTGCTCCAGAATAAAGCTGACTGAGAAGATCCCGGTGGTGGCATGTCTTTCTTGCTGGTCGAGGGAGGCACGCCGCACTGTCCCAACTTGGGATCCATCCCATATACAGATATCAAATCTAAACACTATTGCAGATGCTTAGAAGTGCTTGCTGACAGGAGCCTGTTATAGCTGTCTCCTGAGAAGCTATGCGAGAGCCTGACAAATACAGAGGTGATTGCTTGCAGACAACCATTGGACTGAGCTTGGGGACCCCAATGGAGGAGTTGGAAAAGGGACTGAAGGAACTGAGGGGCTTTGCAGCCCCATGGGGGGAGCAACAGTGTCAACCAACCAGACTCCCCAGAGCTGCCAGGGACTAAACCACCAACCAAAGAGTACACATGGAGGGACCCATGGCTCCAGCCACATATGTAGCAGAGGATGGCATTATCTGGCATCAATAGGAGGAGAGGCCCTTGGTCCTGTGAAGGCTCAATTCCCCAGTATAGGGGAATGCCAGGGTAGTAAGGTGGGAGGGGGAGTACCCTCATAGAAGCAGGGGGATGGGGGATGGGATAGGGGGTTCTGGAGGGGAAACCAGGAAAGGGGATAACATTAGGAGTCAAAAGGTTTTTTTTTTTTTACAATGGTTCTGGGGTATAATCTCACTCCATGTTCATATTCACTTTCATTCTCTCTCTCCCTCCTTCTATGAAGCCAGGTGCAGGTATTTCAATAACAAACTCAATGAATCAGTTCTAAAGTAAAATATGGAAAATTAGAAAAGTAAATGAGTTCAGAGGGAAATATGTATGGGCCAAGTGTTCATATGAGAACTATTAATTACTTTAGAAAAGGTTATCAAACAGTGAAATATTATGGCTAGAACTGAATGAGCATAACTGAAAGAAAATATAGAAAATGGCTGGGTGAGATTTAATATAGCCAAGCAAGATTGTTTTATATTTCGGAGAAAGTAGAAGGAATTTGAAAAGGAAAAGGTAGGTAGACAAATAAGCAAATCAGGTAAAACACAGCAGGCCAGGTATATATTACAGTAAATATTTTGAGATTATTCAGTCACTGGGTTTTATAGCCAAAGTGATTAGATTCCAGGGGGAAAAGGCACCAATAGCCATCTTTCTTTCCTCTCCATTTTAATGATTAAGATACTTGCTGACAGATTCCTGTTTCTACTCTTTTCTCCCTATCTTATGAGATGCTGTACGAGATCTGAAGTGCTTATGAGATACTAGTTGTCTACATCAAAATTCAACTATCAGAGAAGAAATAAGGAGTAATGTACTAATAATGTCCAACTGCCTGAATCATCCTGGCTTCACACCAAGATCTAGAGTGGGCAGGATGTGGTCACACTGCAGGACTGGCTCCTTTAGCTGTGGAAAACAGCCAGGCACTATGCTGATGCACATATTCCCATCATCAGCCAATGAGACAAGGAAGCAAAATCACCAATAATTCACCTACAGAACCATCCATCTATTCCCTTGATATCAACACACAAGACTGCTTTAGGGTCATCAAAGCAAATCTCAGTCTCTTCCATACACAACTACTCATTTTTCCTTTCTGACAACCTTCCAAACTATCAGGACAGAACTTGAGCCACCTTATCAGTCCTCCCTAAATGGTACCATATTCTTCACAACTGACTTTATAAAAACAAAGAATAAAACAAATCCTATATATAGATTCATATGTTCAAATACATTTAAAGTAGTACAAAGAGTATTTACCAAAGGAGCAATGGTAGTCAGAAGGGAGAACACATAGAAGAACATGTACTATGTTGTTGGTCTAATTTACTTTCTGTTACTATGAAAATTTTAATTACATCGTGTGTGCATGTATGCATGTGTGTACCACTCATGTGAGATAGGGAAACAACTTGCAAGAGTGGGCTCTCTTTCTCCACCATGTAGAAACAGGGTGAAGGGAGAGTAACTGAACTGAGGTTTATCAAGCCTGGCAACAAAACCCCTTACCCTCTGAGCCATTTTTCCCCTTCCCCCCAGAATGTTTTAAAGCAATGGCTTCCAGGGTTGAGAAACTATTCTATTATACAAGCATTAGGACCTAAATTCAATGCTTTAAAAAGCATAGCATGGTGGTACACACTTGTAACCTCAGCACTGGGGAGGCAGATACAGGTGGGTCCCTAGGGTTCACTGACCAGCTAACCTAGCATACTTAGCAAGTTTCAGGCCAGTAAGAGATACTGTGTCAAAAGACAAGTAGTCTAAGGAATAACATTTGGGTGTCCTCTGATCTACACACACACACACACACACACACACACACACACACACACACTAAATGGCTTGTATGTGACATCATCATTAGATTACATTGTTTTACACTGTTGTTTTGTATTTAATTCAAATCATAACTCAATTTAAGTAATAATCTCAACTAAAATAAAACATACTTAAAAGATAAAACAAGTATTATTATCTAATAATAGCATATAACTACCTTAAAATACACTTCTGTATAGCTAAAATCCTGTTTACTAAGAATCGTCATTTGAGTTTTCTTCTTTTTTTCTTTCTTTTTTTGAGACAGGGTTTCTCTGTATAGTCCTGGCTATCCTGGAACTCACTCTGTAGACCAGGCTGGCCTCGAACTCAGATTAAACTGGGATTAAAAGCATGCACCACCACTGCCCGGCATTGAGTTTTCTTTATGCTAAATGTAAGTCAAAATATGTATAATAGCAAGTGTCATTTGATAAAAAGAAAAACTCCTTATATTTTTTCTTGCTATATAGAACAACATTTAAATCTTTTATTTTAAAAAATATAATTGGTATTTGTATTATTCTGTTAAGAACTTTCATCATTTTTATAAAACATTTCCCCCTTTTCTCTTGACTGACAATGAGACTAAAATGAGTGGTCACTTTCTACACTTTCCAATTTTCTCAGTCTTTCTCTGACACTAAGCAATACTGACTTCTGAACACTTGATAAAAGTGCAAATTCTTCTAATATAAATTTATTTTATAAAATATTTATTTTTATTCTTATTATGTGCTAAGCTCTGTGTTAAGACTTTGTATTATTTTAAAATAAATAAGCCAGGCACAGAAAACAAACATTTCATTTTCTCATTCATATAAGGAATCACTGGGCACCATGATGATTATAATGCCAATATATTTACTCTTTAAAAATACAGAATGAATGTTGGGTTATCACAAAAAAAAGATAATTATATGAAGCAATATAATGTTCAAAAGGCATAACATATGTATACTGCAAAACATAATTCTGCACATAATAAATACATACAATTTTATCTATAAACTTTAAATAAATAAAAGACAAACTCATTATTTTAAGAATGTATTGTCTACTAAAAACAAAAGGCAACTGTATTAAGGTTTAGTGTGTTAAGTACAACAACACATAAATATCCCTAAAAGTGTTGTTTAGCTCAAGAAGAAAGGTCTAGTAACAATCATATTTTATATCATCAAATAAGTCCACCTCTTTTATCAAGAAAGTGATGACATAACATTGGTTTGCATTTCTCCACCTTGGCAAAGCACAGTCAATAAATAAAAACATCATGGAAAATCTCTGAGAATTATAATAATCATCTATTTCCTTACTTCCTAAGATTTAGCATCTAAAACATGTCAGTCTAAGACATAATCTAAGACATATTTAGAAAATAAAAGTACAGATACCATTAAATCCAGATATGAATATAGCAAGAAAAGCATGAACTAGAATTTATAGCCCAATATATAAAAATTATATCTCTATCTATGGTTTTCAACTATATCTATTTACATATTTTGGTATTTAAGCATCTAAATAAAATAGCATAATTGAAGGTTTAAATCTGTATTATTTATGAGTTAGGTGGGTTGATTAGAATGTCATAACTCATGTTTTTTTAAATGTGACAATACAAAACTGGGCCTCCTCTTTCCCTAAAATAAACTTAGATTATAAGAAAAGTATTTCTATTTATGTATGATATGCCTAACATTTAAAATGTTAGTATGCACCTAAAAATAAAGACTTGTCGCACAGAAAAGCAGTGTTTATGTATACTAACATTTATACATGACTGCTTGCTACTCCCAGTGTCTTAAATAGTATGTATAATCCTTATGAGTATTTGGTTGGACATGAATACACAGCCACTAATTTCTCTCAGTACATTACCCTTAGAAGAAGAAAACATAAAAATAGGGGGAAATGTTATTCACAGAACATTGGTGATATTCTGGTTTTATAAATACAGTAATTTCAACCTGAAGGGCCATATTTGATAGGCAAGGCATTACATTTCTGTCTCATTTCTCACCGTATGGAGATGAATTTAATTTTCCTCAGTCTCAGGGTGCCTTCTATAAGACATAATCATAGCCCAGTCTTGCTCAGAGGTGAAATTAAGGGCAGCAAAACCACCCATCAAAGTTGTTTTGCTCCTACAGCCCCATGACAAGGACTAAAGCCAACGTCAAACGGGATTGGTGAGTCCTAATAACTAGTTCCTATTTCACCAAGGAGCAATTACTCAGCAGACAACTGAAGTACCAAATTCTACCATCCTGAAATTGTAGGTCCTCAGGCACAAACCTCATCAATTGGATGGATTATGCAATGGTCATTGATATCTGGGTTTGAAATAACAGCAGTTTGAGAAGTTTGATTTATGCATTTCAACCCAATTCAATGTTACCTGCCAGCATGATGCCTGAAGACTTCTTGTGACTCTCCCTCCCCCACATGATAAAGAGCTTCCCATTCCAGCTTATGCATTCATTTCTTGGGTAATTTTTCTATGGGTGAAAACAATGGACTCTTTCAATGTTCTCTTATCAACAAAGGGCTCTAAGATGAAGTCCTTCTGGCCATATCCCTTCTGACTTCTTTACAGTGATAACTGGCACTGAGAAATGCCAAACCTGGAGAGGGAAATAGGAGACGGGTTGCTCACCTCTCTGAGCTGCTCCAGCTCTTGTTTGAGGCCGTCATACTCGGCCTCCAGCTCGTCATACTGTTGCTTGAGAGTCAGTTTCTCCTCCAGCACCACCAGCCCATACTCCGCAGCCTGGATCTTCTCATGGGTCGTTTCTGTGAGCTCCTTGGTCAGTCTCTCTATTTCAGTCTTATATTGGTCTACCGTCTTCAGCGCCTCTTCTGCGGCCATAGCGGGGTGACGGAGATAGACGCAAAGCAGACCGGAAAAGAAGAAGCAAATAGGAATGGAAATAAAAATGGAAAAGTGCCTGATGAATAGGCAGAGCGCCCTGAGGCCCGGCCGGCAGCTGCGGCTACACGGCCGGAAGCACTGAGGAGGAATACATGGAATATGGGAGGAATACACCCTGCAGCATAGAGACTGCAAGGTGATGACCGCAGCCGAGATCCTCCGGGCCACGCGCCCGGGAAGTCAGCAGCCAAGCTTCATGGTCAAGGGGCAACTCGCGCAGCAAGAGGCTCCGGTTCTGCGACCTCAGAGGCGCGTGGCCGCCATGTCTCAGGCCGCGTCACTGCGGTCCACCGCCCAATACTCCGTGGGAGGCTGAGCTCCACCTGCTTGCTGGGCCCTGCGGCAGCCAGTGCACACGGATGCGGACTCCAACTGGTCCTCTTCCTCTCGGCCAATCAGAATGCAGGGAGGTAGGGAAGGGGAGGAGCAAATCCAAAACCCCACCGAGCCTCGCAGCGCAGCTCAGCGCAGACAGCTGAAGAGGGATGAGGGCAGAGGGACCTAGAACTGGCTGAGGAATGATGGGAGACTACGGAGGGCTGAGGAGGGGGAACCGCGCTGAGGCGGAATGAAGGCTGAGGGAAAGGGGTGTCTTAAAGAGAAGTGGAGGCTAAAGAGGTGACGAAGGCTGGGGGATGGAAGAGGGTGCAGCTGAGGAAGCCAGGGCAGCTGAAGGAAGGGCAAGGGTGTTGGAAAGGGTGATTGATGTCTGAAAGATCAGAACACTAAGAAGGCCTCCAACAGGCTAACTTTGCTGAGGTGGGAATTCGAAGTCCACTGGAGTGCAGTGAGCCCACAGAAAACAAACAGAGCTAGTGCTGTGGGGTCTCAGCTTTCAATACCTGAAAGAATGCTGCTTTTCCAAAGCTTGATAGATGTACCTTGGGAGTCCTTCCTCCTTTCTCAGACTCTGTCTAATTTGGTCTAGTTCACCTAACAGTCTACCAGAGAACTTTGCAGTTCCCCAACCTAAGCCTGTGTGCACTTAGTTCATCATACTACCTTACTGCATAACGTTATTACTAGAGAAATGTGAACAAATATCTACTCACCCAGTAAGGCTACCACCACAGTCCAACTTGGTGAACCAACGGGTTTTATTGAAATTATATTTAAAGCAATATGAGTGAGGGGTTATTTACAGGAACAGAAATGACTCAAAAATATCTACATCACCAAAAGCCCACCCAGGTGGTGACAGATCATAGACACCAGAAAAACTGAACCACACCACACAACTTGAAAGCAGTTCAGGAGGTTGGAGACTTGTCTGTTTCATATAGCTCTGGTGATTTGTGTCTCTCCTCGGCAACTAAGCACGTCTGCCCAACTCTCGGCCTGCTTTCCTGATTATATATTCTTGGGGAAGGAGTGAATCTCGTTAGTTTCTTAAATTACGGAAGCCTTTGAGTTGTTTACTTCCTGGGTTTAAGAGCTTCCTAGAAGAATGGAATGTTTTACTTTAGAACATCCTGTATATTGAAATTCTGTTGAGATGAACTGTTCTATCTGGGAGGAAATTGCTACACATCTGCAGGTGCTCAGTAAGCCTCTAGGCCAGTGGTTCTCAACCTGTGGGTAGAAACCCCTTCAGGGCTTGAACAGTCCTTTCACAAAGATCCCATATCATACATTTACATTACAAGTCATAACAGTAGAAAAATTGCAGTTATCAAGTAGCAACAAAAGTAATTTAATGGTTGGGGGTCACCACAACATGAGGTACTGAATTAAAGGGTCATAGCATTAGGAAGGTTGAAATACCGGGCACTGTATTTTTTTCCAGATAATTACTAGATGGATTCTTCAGTAAAGGAAATGAGTCTGTAATTTCTCTTAGAAGGTATTTATGATATTCTACTAAGCAAAAAAAAAAAATGCACCCTGCAAATAAGAGCAAAGTTCTTGAGATAGTGAGTCATGCATTCTTCAAAGCATGTTAGATACATCATGACAACCCTGATATAGAAACCACTATCTCCCACTTATAGGTGTTGAAAAAGGGTCGCATCTCCACAATCAGTGGCCAACAGTTTCTCTGTGACTGCTGGGTTATTTCTTAGCCATAGACACATCCTTGCCACTTCCCTACTAGAAAGGTACAATATTCTTCAAGGACTCAATGTAACTTTTCGTTTTGTTTTTCTTTTTTATCAACATATAATAATTATACATATTTATGGGGTACAGTATGACAAAGTTATACATAAGAAATTGCAATTCTCTATCATGTTTATTTTGCCTGTAAATCTCATCAAAAATTGTTTTTCTTCTCTTGCTGTCTACAGGGACACATTCTATGAAAAAAATTATTCTTTATAGAATCAGTCATTTCCCATTACCCTCTCTTGTCTTCATATGCAACAAAGTACATAACTGCTCCCTAGAGAGGGATGGAAGCAGTCCTGTATGATTCAGGGAAGAGACCGAAAATGGGTAGACCTCAGTCCTGAGTCTCCAAGTCAGTTATCACCGTCCTCTTTTGACTCTTCTTTAGACTCAGGTGCACTTTGTGGCAGGTCAGGATTCATCTGCCAGAGTCCTCCTGACTGTACATCCTATATGTATTTGTTGGTCACTTTGAATAAATCACCAAAAGATATCCTAACCAAAAGATATTAGGAGGATATGGGCCTTTTCTGCAGTCCTCATCACCCTGCTTGCATACTTTTTAGTTGGATAGCAGACTCACCATATCCCTATTGAGAGCAATGGACATGCCCAGCTGCCTCAGCTATGACTTTCTAGAAGGGAAAACTGTTCCAGAGACTCAGATCCAGACTCACAGTAAATAGTGCTTTGTTCCTGTCTCAGGCAAAGTCTCTTTCCATGTGCTTTTTGAAACATTCCTTCATCTATTCCACTCCTCAACTTCTTCCTGACTGGGTGGCACTTGTCAAAAGAACTTCAACATAATCTCATAATCATCACTGTGATCTTGTCAAAGAGCATCTAGCTGTGTTTCCACACATTTTGGATGTCCTTAAGACTGCTGTTCTGGCCACAGAGAAGATTTTTTTTAAAAAGATTCTTTTTTTTTTCTCCTTTTTTTTTTTTTTTTTTTTTTTTTTTTTTTGTTTTTTTTTTTTTCTGTTGTTGTTGTTGTTTTTCAAGGCAGGTGTTCTCTGTGTATTCCTAGCTATCCTTGAACTTGCTGTGTAGACCAGGCTGACCTCAAACTCAGAGATCCACCTGCCTCTGCCTCCTGAGTGCTAGAATTACAGGTGTGTGCCACCAATGCCTAGCAAGAAGTTCTTGTATGTTTCCACACATTTCCAAAATTCTTCTATCAGGTTCCGTTTCCGTGCCAGGTCTTTCTCAGCAGTTTTCATTAAAAAACAAAAACAAAGCAAACAAAAAAAAAGCACTTTCGTGTCACAGTTGGATTTCTGTATCTCCATATGTAAATTTTTTTGTTTTTAAACATTTTTCATGTGTATGAGTGCTCTGCCTACATGTATGCATGTACACTGCATGTATACCCAATGCCAGCAGATGTCATAAGAGAGTGCTGAGAAGCTGGGCATGGTGGCGCACGCCTTTAATCCCAGCACTTGGGAGCCAGAGGCAGGAGGATTTTTGAGTTCGAGACCAGCCTGGTCTACAGAGTGAGTTCCAGGACAGCCAAGCCTACACAGAGAAACCCTGTCTCGAAAAACCAAAGAGAGAGAAAGAGAGAGAGATAGAGTTTGTTTTGTTTTTTGAAGTGGATATTATGAGGTTTAGCCTTGGAGGAGTAGGTATGGCCTTGTTGGAAGAAGTGTGGCACTAGGGGTGGGCTTTGTGGTTTCAAATACTTAGACCAGGCCCAGTGTCTCTCATTCTTCTTGCTGCCTGCTGATCCAGATGTGGAACTCTTGGATCCTTTTTTAGCACCTTTTCTGCCTATGCTCTACCATGCTTCTACTGTGTCAATAATGATATAAACCTTTGCAACTGTAAGCCAGTCACAAATAAAATGTTTTCTTATATAAGAGTTGCAGTGATCAATGGTGTCTCTTTACAGCAATAGAAACCCAGGCCTGTTGACCATTGACATTCCTTTATAAAAGAAGGAGATAAGAAGGGTCATTGGACCCTTGTCTTAGTATCCAATTACTCCTTCCAACCAGCTATGTACAGTTATGCCTAATCACATGTGACATTAGTGTCTTTGGGAGGGGCTAGAGTGGGAAGGGTACTCCATCTGTACAGCAATGGGGAAGCTATTACCCATTCTGAGTGCATAACTTCCAATGTGGCTGTAAACCTTCACTCATGCCCTGCAAGTAAGCCTATTGGTTCCACAGAGTGAACACTGATGAGTTTATAATAGGTTGAGAAGTTCAGGAAACATCCATGAAAACAGCAGTCAAGGCCATTGAAGACTCTGATATGTTACAAGAGACAATGGAAGAATTGTCTTGCATCCAAATCTCCTCATGGCCTCTGGCACCACGCCAAAAATGACTTACAGGTATTCTGTGTTAGCTAGCAAAACTTAAAGTTGTTAGCATATGTCCTTATGGTTGCTACATGTCCGTGTTATACTGTGTATCAATACACACTGTGGCTCTAGGTGTTTCACATAATTGCTGCAGATTGAATAATTGCTTGCCATGTTTTAAGTCCTTGTGGTATTTTAAATGTAATTTCAAATATTGGTTGCAATATGATCATGTTTGTTGCCATTTGCACAAACTTTACACATACACACATAGTTGATGGATGGACTAGACAATGCTCCAGCCACACTATACTTAATTTTTTCAAAATTAAAAAAAATGACTAATGTCAAGAGCTCATTGTCTTGATTTTCTATTGCACGGCAAAAATATAAACTAGCACACCTTTTATAAACACATTTCAGCTCCTTCTGGTCAATGAAGCTGCTAGTCCTGTGCCCACAAGAGAAGACGGTCTGGATGATGTTCCAGGTGATCTTCTTCCTTGTCAGAGAGTGTGGTGTACCATTTCTGCAGCCGCAGCTTCCCTTGTCAACTGAAGAGCAAGATGAAATGTATCATGGTGACTGCAGCTGCCTGGGTCCCGACAGCAGTGATCTCCCAGGATTCAAGGGTCAGAAGAGACTGTAGCAGCCCAGGCAGCTGACAGGTGAGGCGCTAGCCTTAGACCATGGCTACTTTCCATCCAGGTGGTACCTTCTTATTATATTCTCATTTGGGAGAAGGAGGAAGAAAAGGAAGAACAGGAGGAGAAAGTAGTAAAAGGAATGGGGTACTAATTAATTCCAACTAACTATTTGATAAACTATCCAAGAAATCATAATTCTCATGTTCTAATAACCTCCTGAATGCCTCACCTCCTAACCTTGGAAGTTAGGTTCCAAATGAATTTTGGAGGTAGACAAATCATAACACTATCTCATGTTAGTTCCAAAGTGTCTTAATTTTGGTTATTTTTTAGTATTTTGAAGTAGAGAAATGTGATCTAGCAGAGTCTTACAGTTTTTCATGTGCAAGAAGAAGCAAGGCCACTCTTTCTATACCTCAGGGTTGGGGTAGGGTGACATTCTGGTACTAACCTAAAGTACTGGTAATGAACATTTTATGTTCAGATGAGATCTATCTGATAAATGAAAGCTTAGCTCTAGGGCTTCTCCAGGGCCCAGAAACTCTTTCCCCAAGCCCTTTCTCTTTACAATGCAACATCAGGGATCATATTTAAGCTTCTGAAGTCCTCTCTGCAAATTCTGCAGATTGCTATCTTTCTTCCCAATCCATTGCTTCCACAAAGGAGGTCTCTGTTCTTTCACATACAATCTTACCCTACAAGCAAATAAAATAAAAACAAAACTTGTTTCTTTTTTTGCTATTGAAAGCCAGTCAAGTGTAATCAGGACTCAAGTAATTAGCAATTGAACACTGACACTTCTTTTTAAGATATTCCAACCCATTCAGAACATACTCCTTTAATTCCAGCACACAGGAGGCAGAGCCAATTGTATCTCTGTAAGTTTGAGGCCAGCCTGGTTCCAGACCAGGTAGAGTTACATAGTGAGACCTTGTCTCAAAAAAGGAAGAAAAGAAAGGGAGGGAATGAAAAAGGAAAGAAAGAACAGATTTTAAAAAATTAAAATGACCCATTTGAAAGCTAAGCATACTGATATACACCTGTAATCCCAGCACTCAAGAAGCTGAGACAGGAAGATCACAAGTTGAAGACTAGGCTAGGCTGAGCTCCAAAGCTAGACTACAAAGTGAAACCCAGTCTCAAAATAAAAAAGCAACAGAAAAGGATAGCAATATCTTTCTTAAAAGCTAGTAAGCTAGCTTTGTGTCCTCCTTGAATTTATCTAAAAAAGATGATGTCCCCTTATTTTTTTCTGTCACCATTCATCTGCTGAGAGGAAATCAAGGAATAGGAGTGTGAGAGGAGTAATTGTCCTAGAGATCATGGCAGGAGCATAAATAACATAAACAGATGGTCAGATCAGTGTGTGGTCTTGCAATGTGAGTTGCCATGTGTGGATGGATGCACTTTCTAAATGTAAAATACACGGAATATAGAACATCTGCTTAATCTACCTCTCCTTTTCTCCTAAGGTACATTAGTTCCAAAAACATTAATCCTTAATTAAAATAAAATTCCTTATATTACAAAGTAATTTTAAGAATATAAACACTTTTTCTGTTGTGAAAACTTTTGCAAAGAGATAATTATGTCTTTTTCCCACTCTAGTGGAATTCAGTTTCTAAAGAAGAGGTGTTAAGTTAGGAGGGAAGGAGGCTGATGTGATCTGATAGTTTGTTCAATGAAAAGAAAAGCTACACCTTTTACACACTGTATTTGCACAATAGTTTAGCCACAGCTGATAATGAAAGCAGACTTAATGATATCAAGACATGTGTGACCTTTTCAGATTGATTTAAACCAAATTTAGCCCTATTTTCAACATCTAGAATAGAAGAGGTAATCAACTTTATTGAGATATTTTTCTTTGAAGCAAAAGCAATAAGTTCGGCAAGCATTTAAGTCCCTGTTGTTTTCCAACATTCAACAACTCCACCGGGTGCCTCTGTTCATTTTCCCCTTTATTTTCTCAGCCTTTGTGGTCTGGAAATACTGTTGAAGTTTGTCAAAAGACCCTCACTCACAAAGACCACAGAGACCACCATCGCTACAAACCGCAAGAGGATTTTTATTGATCCAACATGTTGGGAACTTCCCTCTCAGCACGCAGGCCAGAGGAGAGACCCAGAACAAAGAAGAACACACTTTTTATACCTTTGTAAGGGATAGATTTGGGCAACAGTGTAACTGGCTTATTTTCATTGGTGTAGCAAGTAACCTTTTCAAGCATTGGTTGGTTTGCATAGTGACTATCTCTGGCTTAGTGACTCACTTTGCTAGCCCCCATGGTGGGTTATTATGATTTGGTCAGCAAAGCAATAGTACATTTTGAACTTATGGGTCAGCTATTAACGTCACAGGGAATCCTAGCAAGGTCAGGGCAGTTTGTGGTTTTTTTCTCAGAATTCAGTGTGGAGTGGGGGTAAAAGAATTGCTAATCTTGTACGGTTATTTCTCATGAGGACAGCTAATATTATTTTGGCAGCTGCAGGCTTAATCATTTTGACCACTAAAACTATGTTTTTACATTTGTTTAGTAAGCCACTTTCCTTATCTGGCTCTGCACTTGGCCTGCTAGTACAATTTGGAAAGTCCTTTTCAAAGGGGGAAGGTACTGGGTGGTCTTGAATTCATTTTGGATATTACAATACCAGACATTGAGTCCTAAGAAACAAACCCATAAGAGCAATTTTCATTCTCAAGGGACATGATACAGTGTTTGTACCATGTAGCACAATAAGCATAGAGCTGTTTCATAACTGCATTCCTATGTCTTACAATATGTGCCTTGCCCAAAGGGAAGGTCCTGATATCTTACTCTTCTTTCTTTATGCCATACCATTCTAATTCCTTTAATGTATGCTCCTGTATATGGCAGAAGGGGATCAAACCAGTCTAACTTCTTAACAGAATCTGCTACTTGTGGTGTATACCAGATCTTGCCATTCATCCTGTACATCCAGTCATGTACTCAGAGAATCAATCATAGGCACTACTTTATACTTATTAACCGAACTTTTGCCCTCAATTGCCAAGGTCTCAGACATTGGGTCCATTGTTTCTCTCAATTGTATGCTTTCATCTTTGGGACCAGGTGTAAGTGCCTAAGAGTTTCTGGAACCATCTTACAGTCAATAAATTTTTAACTTCTCTATTCTTAGTGCAAACTGGAGAGCACAAGGTAGATTCTCGAATAGGAGTAGGCAGAGGTATCATGTAATATGGTTCCATGATGGCAGAGATTTTTTTCCAAAGAGTTTTGTTTAGAGAGACTGCCATTGTATACATTCACATCTTCTGTGAAAGCCCATACAAAATTTCCCAAAGGAAAAAGGTGTAAGGAAACTTCCATAACATAGAATGACAGAAAATAGTGATTTGAGATAGTGATATACTGGAACTTTGTCAAGCAGCAATGGTCACCATGCAGCCCACACCATTTTTAATCATGGAAACCAGACAGATGCCATGACTCCACAACAAACTTGTGCTGATTATCTATAGTAAACTAAGTCAAAATAATCAGTTTTTCCTAAGGTTATTTTTAAAATGCATTCTTTCATTGCTGATAACAGGAAAGTCAAATGTGCTGCCACTGTATGGCTAGCTCAACTATTAACTTTTATTTTGGATACTTTAGCTTTTGTTCTTTTTAAGAAAATTTTAGTAATTATAAAGCACATGCCATAATAGTTCTTAAATTTTCCTTCTAATTTCTTCTCATAATAACCTAGGTACAGCAATCTATTTTTGGGAAAAGCAGTCCTCAAAGGCACTCTTTGCCAGCCCATGTGCTATACATAGGATTACATAAGCTTTATATTGGCTTATTTAATATGAAACTAGAATCCTAGGGTAACAGAAAAGAATCTTGTTATAAGTTCCTAGTGTTTCATTTAATGAGCAGATTTAAAGGTTTCATTCACTTGCTTATCATCAACTGTTCTTTTCTTTTCTTTTTTTAAAACTATTTATACTTTTTACATATGAAATCTTTCTGGTCCTGTGCTTGAAATCCTCTATCCAGACATGGCCCAACTATTTTTGTTGTTGCTTTAGATAGAATGGCTTAAATAGTACTCTGTCTAGACCCTGTTCTAAATGTTTTAAATATGCTAATTAATTAAGCCTTCCAATATTCCCAGATCAAGAGTAATGATAATAACAATAACAACAACAATAATAATGATAATAACAACATAATGTTTCATCCTACAGATAAGAAAATAACGGCAAAGAAAGGTTAGATTCAGCCGGCATGGTGGTGCATGCCTTTAATCCCAGCACTCAGGAGGCAGAGGCAGGCAGATTTCGGTTCGAAGACAGCCTGGTCTACAAAGTGAGTTCCAGGACAGCCAGGGCTATACAGAGAAACCCTGTCTCGAAAAACAAAAAGAGAGGTTAGATTCTTGCCCAAGGCGTCACAGTTGAGCAACTGAATTTATGCTAATCATTTATTAAGCTAATCTTTTTTTCCTATACCAAATATTCCTCTATTGCTTCAATTTTTTTTCCACACAATGAGAATCTACAAATTACAAGTCACATTCTCTAATCGAATGTTGTGGACAAAACAGTACCTCATGTAACTTTGATAAAATGACTTAATCTCACTGGGTTTCAGTTTTGACTTCTATCTGATAAGAATAATAGTAATGACCTATAAAAGCTTACAAGGTAGTCATAAAAATCAAGGAAGAAGGTGGAAATGCAAAGTCTTTGTAGAGCGAAACTATTTTTTAAAAATTATTTATTTATTATACACTGTAGTACACTGTAGCTGTCTTCAGATACTCCAGAAGAGGGCATCAGATTTTGTTACTGATGGTCGTGAGCCACCATGTGGTTGCTGGGATTTGAACTCACAACCTTCGGAAGAGCAGTCAGTGCTCTTAACCTCTGAGCCATCTCGCCAGCCCCGAAACTTTTTTTTTTTTGTCACTACTTAAATATATTTGTATTTGAATAGATTATCAGGAAGTTTTTCCAAAAGAAGACAGGTTGAACCAAGTATCAAGGAGGGATGTGTCCTAACACAACCAGAGACTACATTTAGTGACAATTTAGTGACAAATGTTCTAGTCTCTGTGCTGAGTGGTATATTTATTATCTCATTTAATGTTTATTATAAACCCACAGATTCATTCAAGTGGACCCTCCCCTCCTGCTGATAGAAAAGTTTATTAGCATGAGTCAAGATTAGGTTAGTTGTGTTCTAACAGGAATGCAGAAACTACTTTTGTTGAAAAGCACTTACTGCTCACTAGGGCCCTCTGGGACAAGTGGAGCATGCCACCATACAGAAGAACTGGTAAGGTTGAGTGAACCCCAAACCCCATGAAATTCAGAATTGAGAACAGTAGGAGTAGGGCCAGCTCCCTGCCTAACTCTACCTGCTCTGAAACACATAGCCATGACAATCAGTCATTATAGAAGCCCAAGACATACTCAGAAGAGGACAATAAAGACAGAGTGAGAACAATTTCCTTGATCAGAAGCCACACTTCAAGAATGTATAATTTGCTGGACAGTGGTAGCGCTTGTTTTTAATCCCAGCAATTGAGAGGCAGAGGCAGGTGGATTTCTGAGTTCGAGGCCAGCCTGGTCTACACAGTGAGTTCCAGGAAAAAAAAATTTAATCTAGGACATACTCACCTGTACGCATAAATTGTTTTACAACCTACTTTTAATAAGGGTTTAATCTCTCTCAGCAGAGGTAGTGGGAGAGAAAAGTTATTAAGATATGGGGGCTGCTGGGCGTGGTGGCGCACGCCTTTAATCCCAGCACTCGGGAGGCAGAGGCAGGCAGATTTCTGAGTTCGAGGCCAGCCTGGTCTACAAAGTGAGTTCCAAGACAGCCAGGGCTATACAGATAAACCCTGTCTCAAAAAAACAAGAAAAAAAAAAGATATGGGGGAAGTGGACCTGTTCAGTAATAGTTCTTTGGGGCAAGCTCAATCTTCTTTGGCAGTTCAGTCCCATAGCAAACACCAAATATGACTCTGCAGCTGCAGACCAGTCCTCTAGGCAAGCAGACACCAGGCAGCTGTAGTTCAATCCTGAAGAAACTGCCAGGCTTGCCAACTGGTCTGAGGTAAGGCCGCAGAATTGGCAAGCTGCTGCAGGAAACGAAAGAGCAGTTCTTAGACAAGTTTCTCTCAATGGTGGCATTATCATAAGTTGAGCTTAACAACACTATGTAAGGCAAACCAATACATTTGTGTCTTTAGCAAAGAACAGGAGGCAAAGCAAACCAATGCTGAGGGTTTGTCTCCCACTGTCTGTGGGGACATACTTATGCTCCTTCATCACAGGTTCTTCCACTTGTTTGCTATATCAAAATATCCTTTCACCTGTGTCTGCTTCAGGAAAATATGCTTTCATGTGTTTGCTTTAGCAAGACATCTTTTCACCTGTGTATTCTAGCAAAACATCATTTGACATTATTAACTTTCCAAAGAACTAGAAGTTTCCACTTCACTCACCAGGCAAATTAAATTGGACTATTCTCACTGCATTGGGAGACTTGGGAAGTTTTTCCTAACCGTTTTGTGTGTGTGTGTGTGTGTGTGTGTGTGTGTGTGTGTGTGTGTGTTTTGATACAAGGTTTCTCTGTGTAGCCCTGGTTGTCCTGGAACTCACTCTGTAGACCAGGCTGACCTCAAACTCAGAAATCTGCCTGCCTCTGCCTCCCAATGGTTAAAGGCATGTGCTACCACTGCCTGGCTTTTCTTAACTGTTTTACAAAATTATTCTGGTTTATTCAGGCCACAGAAAAAAAGAAAGACCTCAATAAAAAGGATAGAAACATATACTGCCTCCACAAAAAATATCCCTGACTTACATAACAAAGTGAAAGTTTTCAGATTTGGACTCAAGAGGAACATGGATAGGGATTGTCCTTTGGGGTAAGAGATTTACTAAAAGAGTTAATAATAGCATGGGCATATAAACAGGCAGCAAGTTGTCAGGGGCTCTGAAGAGGGCTCAAGATAACCCATAAGGTGGAGTGGAGATCCTTTATTATAAGTCTTGGTGGAAGGGTAAGGTTTTAGGCCACATGGTTGGTGTTTAGTCCACAACATAGGCCTACAACCAAACTGTCCTTGATTCTTTGGTAGCAAGGACTCTGTTTCATTGGGAAAGGAATGTATGCACCTGGTACCCAGAGAGGCCATAATAGAGAATTAGATCCTATAGAACTGGAGTTACAGATGGTTGTGATTTATCATCATATATTGGTGCTTGAAATCAAACCCCGGTCCTTTGTAAGAGCAGCAATTACTATTAACTGCTGAACCATATGTCCAATTCCACTGATATATTTTTATTCTTCCAAATCACACTCTTGAAGCAAATACTTCAACTGAAAACTAGAATGAAAGTGAAGCAATCACTACAGAAATCGGGTTAGTAGTGAGGGCATGAGGGGTGAGCTTAGCAACCCTGAACGGATAGAATGAGGCTGAGCACACAGAATTGTGAAGATAATAGTTAATAAGATGATGATAGGGTGCCAATAAAGATATAACTTTTAAAAAGATATGTGTGGGGGTGTTCGTATACGCGTGTGCATACAGATGAGTGTGGATGTGGAGGACAAGACTGACATCAAGAGTCTTCTCTACATAGCCCTTCACTTTTATTTTTTGTTTCACTGAACCTCTCTGATTCATCTAGACTGGCTGGCCAGTGAGCTTCATGGATCTACCTGACTATAGCCCAACAGTTACAGGAACACTCTGCCACATCCGGCTTTTACATGGATTGGAGGAATCCAAACTCATATACTCTTGTGCTTTCACAGCAGGTAATTTACTGATTGGACCATCTCTCCAACCTCAACTAATTTTTAAAACCACTTTCCCACTTCAGGATCAAAAATTCTTTTACTCATCACTAAGTCAAAAATAAAGAAATCAGCTGGGCGTGGTGGTGCACGCCTTTAATCCCAGCATTCAGGAGGCAGAGGCAGGCAGATTTCTGAGTTCGAGGCCAGCCTGGTCTACAAAGTGAGTTCCAGGACAGCTAGGGCTATACAGAGAAACCCTGTCTCAGAAAAAAAAAAAAGAAAAGAAAAGAAATCCCAGCCTCTTTTGATTCTTTACAAGAATGTGACAAAATTCAGAAGGAATATGTTAGAGTGGCTCTACATATGGCTGAGGTAAGACTGATGCTTTCTTCATCTGTCTGACTGCATGAGAAGCATTCTCCTTCTTGGGAACTACTTGTTACACCCTTCAAATATGGCTGAGAACAGTGGTAGAAGAGCACTCAGGGCCCCTTCCTTCTGCAAAGCCGAAGGCCATACTAAGAAGAATTGCTAAGGAGAACAAAGGAAGTTGGTGGGAGAAATTTGAGTCACAAAGAAGGTCAAACAAGTTTCGCCTACTTTGGACTTTTCCTTAAAGAAAAAGCTATATTTTTTCCATATATAAACTCAGCCTATGGGTTGGCGAGATGGCTCGGCGGTTAAGAGCACTGACTGCTCTTCTGAAGGTCCTGAGTTCAAATCCCAGAAACCACATGGTGACTCACAACCATCCGTAATGAGATCTGATGCCATCTTCTGGTGTGTCTGAAGACAGCTACAGAGTACTTACATATAATAATAAATAAATCTTTGGGCTGGAGCGAGTGAGGCCGGAATGAGCAGAGGACCCGAGTTCAATTCCCAGCAACCACATGATGGCTCACAACTATCTATACAGCTACAGTGTATCATATACATAAAATAAATAAAAATAAATCTTTAAAAAAATAAATAAATAAGTTCAGCCTATGACAAAGGATGTTGAGTGAGAAGTGTTGGTAATCTACCAAACAATATCTACAGCCATACTTTGGCGAGGTAAGAACTCATAATATTGAGTTCTTACTAGTCTTTATGGCAGCATATCATGGCAGCAGTATAGAGTGGAGTAGAAACACCTACCTCATAACCAATAAACAGAAGAAAGAAAATGAAAGGACAGGAGATCCACTATTCCCTTCATGGGCACTCTAACAATGAGCCAGCACTTATCTCTAATGCCCATTTCTTAAAGCTTCTAACCCCACATGTATCCTAAGATCCTATTTTAGGGATTGGAGAGATGGCTCCGCAGTTAAAAGCACCAGCTGCTCTTAAAGAGGACATAAATTCCATTCCTAGCACCCACATGGCAACACACAACTATTTGTAACTCCAGTTCCAGGGAATGTACCACCCTCCTCTGGCCTCTGCAGGTAGTGTATGTACATGGTACATAGACATATGTGCTGGCAAAAAACCCATGCACACAAAAATAAATAACTAAATATAAACAAACCAATAAAATTACAGAGTTGATATAGGATAGAAAAAATGAAAAGAAATGTATCAAAATTTAAACTCAGAGCCTTTTACTGTACAAGACCAGATAGTAAGTTTTGAAAAACACATTATCATTTCACAAATATTTGATTCAGATATTGCAAATATTCAGATATTTGTTCTATTGAGTCATGGTCTTGTTATCTGGTTCAGGCTTACCTAGAACTTGTGACTGCCTGCTTTAACTTTCCAATTACCAGAACACTACTTAAACAAATGGAGCAGCAGTTTAGAAAAAGAAAAAAAAAACCAAAAACCTGATGCATGGACACAGAAATTTGAATCTTACAGTTTCATATGATATAAAATACAAGTATTTTGTTTGTTTGTTTTGATCTTGTTTGTTGTTTTGGTTTGGCTTTGGTTTGGAGTTTGTTTGTTTGTTTGTCTGTTTGTTTGAAAACAGGATTTCTCTATGTATCCCCGACTGTTCTGAAACTCTTTCAGTAGACCAGGATGGGCTCAAACTAAGCTGTGTGCCACCATGCCAGGCAAAATATTACTCTTCTTTTGGTTTTTATTTTAACCATTTAAAAATGTAAAAACTTTAAAAGTATAAAGACTTTTGATTCATTTGCTGTATTGAAACAGACATCAGGCCAGAATTGATCAATTTATAAGAGTTTGTTGACCCTTGTTCTAAATTAACTCCAACTATAGCTATTGTTTGAGAAAACATTCTTATTGTTCAGGCTTCTCTGACTTTACTTCTCAGTAACCTATCTTTTTTTTTTTTTATCTTGTTGTTTTTCCTTCTTTGGTTTGTGTTTTGTTTTGTTTTGTTTTGTTTTGTTTTGTTTTGTTTTGTTTTTAAAGATAAGGGCTTATGCTGTAGCCTTGAATTTGTAGTTGTCCTGCCTCTACCTCCTGAGAGCTGGGATTATAGGAGTGTACCAATTTCTACATATTAACCATCATCATATAAGAACTCTTAGAGACTGATTCAGTGGTGCAGGACTTGTCTAGAATCCCCAGTACCACAAATAGATAAATACAACCTTCTGTGCTGCTGTGAAGACTTACAAAAATAGAAAAAAAGTAGGTTTGTGAATTTTTTCATAGCACATGGAGATTATAGGTTAATTAATTTATTCTGGCAATAAGATATAAGAAAACAGTTATAGAAGTGAAATTTAGTCACTGCTTGGCATGGTATCACACACCTGTAATTCTGGTAATTGGAAAGTTAAAGCAGGCAATCATAGGTTCTAGGTAAGCCTGATCCAGATAACAAGACTATGTCTCAATAGAGCAAAATAAGAGGTTAAAGATGTTGATAAGTGGTAGACCATTTTCCTAGCAGCTCTGGTTTTTATCTCCAGCAATGTAAAACAAACAAACAAGAAAGATTCTGTGTCAATGATGGCATACCTAGCAGATATTCTGAAAGCAATGAGATCTGCAATAAAAACAGAAATCTTTAATAAAATAAACCAAGTTGGTCAACAAATAACAAAATCCATGTTAATTTATGACAAATGCCTAAAAGTAATAGACTCATAATTTTATTTTTTATTGTTATTATTTTTTTTTCAGTAGTTCCACTAGCTTTCTGCTTCTGTTCCTTGCACACAATGACTCTACTAAGAGTCCCAATATTTTGGCTTAGTTTTACTAATGCAAGATTTTACATATTCTATACTTGCTTATCCAGGAACCACTCTTTTTTTTTTTTTTTTNTCAAAAATTCAGGTGACAACAGATGCTGGCGTGGATGTGGAGAAAGGGGAACACTCCTCCATTGTTGGTGGGAATGCAAGCTGGTTCAACCACTCTGGAAATCAGTCTGGCGGTTCCTCAGAAAATTGGGCATAGTATTACCAGAAGATCCTGCAATACCTCTACTTGGCATATATCCAGAAGATATTCCATCTGGTATTGTTATTATTTTTAATTATGTGTATTTTAAATTACAAGTAGGTGTGAGTGCAGTGCCCACAGAGTCCAGAAGAGGGCATTAGATTCCTTTGGAGCCAGAGTAGCAAGTGGTTGTAACAGGAGTCCTGGGAACTGAACTCACCTCTCTCTTCTCTCTGTAAGAGCAGCAAGTGCTGAGTCCATCCCTCCAGCCATGTGCTGTTAGAAGAGTTACCTAGCCGGGCAGTGGTGGCACATGCCTTTAATCCCAGCACTTGGGAGGCAGAGGCAGGCAGATTTCTGAGTTTGAGGCTAGCCTGGTCTACAGGACAGCCAAGGCTACACAGAGAAACCCTGTATTTAAAAAAAAAAAAAAAAAAAAAGAGTTACCTAGTAACAAACACTAGACTCTTTAGATGATATGGTTTTTTGTTGTTGTTGTTGAAAACAAACTTTAAATCTAATATCTGTGCTAAAATTATTACTGATATTCCTTCTTTCTTTAAATTTTTTTTCCTTAATTTGTCATATTCTGGTAAATGTTTAATTACATATTGATTTAAGAGGATAATTTTGTGGTTTTATAAAATTACATTGATAAGAAAAGCAAGTGGTGGAGGGAGGGACAAGAGAGATGACCCATTAATTAAAGCCCTGACCACTCTACCAGAGGATCTGAGTTCAGTTCCCTGAACCCCACTGAAGCTCACAAGTATCTATAACTCCAGTCCTAGAAGATCCAATGCCTTCTGGACACCATAGGCACCAGGTACCAGGTACCAGGCATACAAGTAGTACATAACGTAATGTGCATGCAAACAAAATACCAATACACATAAAATGAGTTTGTTTGTTTGTTTTGAAAAAGAAAGAAAAGCATGGGACTGGAAAGACGGTTCAGTGAGCAAGAGCTCTTACTGTGTAAGCATAAAGGTCTGTGTTGGAATCTCTAGCATTCTCCTGAGAAACTGGTGGTGTCAGTATACCTGTGTAACCTCATCACTGTGACAGGTAGACACAGGAGGGTTACAGAGGCTCCATGGCTGCCAGACATGCTTCAGATTCAGTAAGAAACAGTGCCTCAAAAGAACACAGTGGAAAGTGATAGAGCAGGACACCCAGCATTCTTCTCTGCTCTGTGCAAACCTTGCACACACTTGTCAGCATATACCAGGAACATATATAGCATCCTCTTCTCCCACTCTCTACCCTTCCCTCCAATAGAAAGTACATTTCAGGGATTAGAGATGGCTCAGCAGTTAAGAGCACTGACTGATCTTCCAGAGGTCCTGAGTTCAATTCCCAGCAACCACATGGTGGCTCACAACCATCTGTAATAGGATCTGCTGCCCTCTTCTGTTGTGTCTGAAGACAGATACAGTGTACTCAAATAACATAAATACATAATTTTTTTAAAAAAGTAAGTTTCAAGCCGGGTGGTGGTGGTGCGCGCCTTTAGTCCCAGCACTTGGGAGGCAGAGGCAGGTGGATTTCTGAGTTTGAGGCCAGCCTGGTCTTCAAAGTGAGTTCCAGGACAGCCAGGGCTATACAGAGAAACCCTGTCTCGAAAACAAACAAACAAACAAACAAACAAACAAAAAAGTAAGTTCCAGTATTCTGTATAGTCCAGATATTGAAATAATCTACAATGGTTATGCTTTCCATTTCAAATGAGTAAGTATATAATAAAGATATAGCAATCAAAATAAAAGAACAAATAACAATATAAATAAATAGGATAGAGAGAATCAACAAACAGATGAAAAAAACATAATGAAGTCAAAATTATACAACATCCATCAGAGACAACTGGTATCACTTGATAAAGAAAGCAAACAAAGATAACATCATAAAAATTTGAGTTTATAAATGCCTAGCAGAAATGGACTAGAGAAGTTGAGGCAGACAACTGTACTTTCCAATTGAATACCCTCTTCCCTTACTGCCGCCCAAACCCCCCAAACACACATCATGGCTGAACTTCCAGCTTCTTGTTCCCATTGTCAGCATTCAGCATTTTTATATTTGGGATAAGAAAAAGTATACTCAGGGCTGGAGAGATGGCTAAGCAATTAAGAGCACTGACTGCTCTTCCAAAGGTCCTAAGTTCAAATCCCAGCAACCACTTGGTGGCTCACAACCATCCAATCATGAGAGCTGTTGGAGACTGACACTGAGTCATAAGCCAAAGTTTCCCTCCCTTCCTGAGGAACTTCCAACCTTTTGAAAGGACAGCTGACAGTACACCAAGATCAGATTTTTTTTTCAATTTTTTTATTAGATATTTTCTTAATTTACATTTCAAATGCTATCCGGAAAGTTCCCTCTCCCCTGCCCCCGCCCTGCTCCCCTGCCCACCCACTCCCACTTCTTGGCCCTGGCGTTCCCCTGTATTGGGGCATATAAAGATTGCAATACCAAGAGGCCTCTCTTCCCAATGATGGCCGACTAGGCCATCTTCTGCTACATATGGAGCTAGAGACACAGTTCTGGGGGTTCTGGTTAGTTCATATTGTCGTTCCTCTTATAGGGTTGCAGACCCCTTCAGCTCCTGGGGTTCTATCTCTAGCTTCTCCACTGTGGGCCCTGTGTTCCATCATATAGATGACTGTGAGCATCCACTTCTGTATGAGACAGCTATATCAGGGTCCTTTCAGTAAACGCTTACTGTCCTATACAATAGTGTCTGAGTTTAGTGACTGATTATGGGATGGATCCCTCAGTAGGGTAGTTTCTGTATGGTCCATCCTCTCGTCTTAGCTCTAATCTTTGTCTCTGTAACTCCTTTCATGGGTATTTTGTTTCCTATTCAAAGGAGGAATGAAGTATCCACACGCTGGTCTTCCTTCTTGATTTTCTTATGTTTTGCAAATTGTATCTTGGGTATTCTAAGTTTCTGGGCTAATATCCACTTATCAGTGAGCACATATCCAATGACTTCTTTTGTGCTTGGGTTACCTCACTAAGGATTATATCCTCCAGCTACATCCATTTGCCCAAGAATTTCATAAATTCATTTTTTCAATAGCAGAATAGTACTCCATTGTGTAAATGTACCACATTTTCTGTATCCATTCCTCTGTTGAGGGACATCTGGGTTCTTTCCAACTTCAGTCTATTATGAATAAGGCTGCTATGAACTGCAAACCTTGGGGGGGGGGGGGAACCATAGGATGTTCCCTGAGCTAGAGTAGATATTGTGCTCCCGGGGAATTTATGCAGAACCACCCCTGCCCCCGGGCTGAGGCACCAGCAAGTTTCTCCCCCTTTACTTCCTCCTTCTTACTGCTTTTTATTCTGTAACCTTGCCCGCAATAAACAGACCTTGACAATCTTTGCTTGGTCTCCTCCTCCTTTCTTGTTCGTTTCTCTTTCAGGGAAGGTCCCCCTCGCCCCCCGCCCCGAATAACTAGGTCCTGCGGGTTTGGACAGAGAGCTGATGCCCTCTTCTGGTGTGTCTAAAGACAGCTACAGTGTACTTAGATTAATAATAAATAAATCTTTTCTAAAAACAAAAAAACAAAAAAACAAAAAAAAAAAGCAAAAAAACAAGAAAAGAAAAAAAAAGTGAACTCAATTGAAAATAGTCTTCTAGCTAACTCAAGGATACTATGGGTTTGGGTTTTGTTTGAAAATTTTATACGATGTACTTTTTAATGAATGTAGGTGTCTTTCCTGAACGTCTGTTTGTGTAACATGTGTACCCCTGGTGCCCGTGGAGATTAAGTGAGAGAGAATACCTGAGAATGGAGTTAGAGATGGTTGTAAACCACCAGGTTAGTGGTTAAGAACCAAACCTTGGTCCTCTGAAAGAGCAGCCAGTGCTCTAAACTGCTAAGACACTTCTCTACCCCAATGTATAATATGTTTTGATCATATTCACTACCAATCCTATTTTAACGCCTCCCAGCTCCAGCCCTCTTTCCCTACTAACCCAATTTTGTGTCCTCTTCTTCTTTCTTGTTTTTTTTTTTTTTCCTCCCCATCAAGTCTGAGCAGTGTCTCTATGGTTAAGAGCATTTTTTTGTTCTTAAAGAGGGCCAGGTTCAGATCTTAGCATCCACATGGTAGCTCAGGAGTGTCTATAACTCCAATTTCAGGAAAACAGACACTCTCTACTGACTTCCTCAGGCACCAGACATGCACATGATACACATACATATGTAAAAGCAAAACACTCATACACATAACGTGAAGTAAATTTTATTTTTAAATCAAACTAAGTGCTGCTCATTCACTCTGGAATGTGTGGCCTTTTAATGGAGCATGGTGAATCTATCAGGAGATACACTCTCAAAGAAAATTTACTATCCCTCTCTCAAAAACTATGAGTTACCAATAACCTTCTTATCTAGGGATGGAATTTCATATCCACCCACCCCACTCCATGCAGGGATTTTGTCTGTCTTGAGTTTACACAGTCTTTGTGCATTCTGTCACAGCTGTTATATGTGCAACTACATTGGCTATGTCTAGAAAACAGTTTCACTGTGGTCACCCCTAACTCTTACATCCTTCCCACAATTCCTGAGGCTTGGGAGGTGACACTACATTTTCAATACTCTTAGCTGTTTGCTAGTTTTTCCCTTCCCAATTTCAGAGCCAGGAATCAGTGTTCCAGGAAAATGTGTTTTAGAGAACATTTGAACACATTTAAGTCTAGAACAGGAGGCCACTGTCCACTTTAAACAAACAGAACATGACAATGTGCCAATAAAATGTGCATTATATTAAGTTTAAAGTAACTTCATAATCAATTTTATGAAAGCTACACAACATTGCAGAGAGGTATGTTTTGCTTATGGAGATATTAACTATGAAAATTCAACTTAATAACTACTAATGTATCTCCAAGATGAACACAACAAGAAAATGGACTAAAGGCTGTTGTGTTTGAGGATTTAATTCAGTAGGCATGTTGTGCTGCAACTTCAAACTAAATTTATTCATATAATTGTCCCAGTTATCTGCAAGAAGTGACCATCAAAGGAAAAACAGACAAGGAAAATGACTAACTAGGAAGGGTGCTGAATACAAAGAATGTGTCATGCTGCATTTGGTTCCTGGCAGCAGCAGCAGGAAATTTTCAGTCTGCCATTAGAAACTCACATCAGCGGACTGGGATTCTATCAGTACCTTGTAAGTGGGGCTGAAAAGCTCCAAGTATCTTTCAAGAGAAGCAATATCCTTGTCACTTGTTAATGCCCTTGACAGTCCACAGGACAACATCTCAGCTTGCTGTGGTGTGAAATTAATGATCCTTGTTGTCCAAAGGAGAAAAAAGTGTTTAACAATTCAGCACCAAATGATCAATGAAAAAACTTGCTTTAAAGGTAATGAAATATGTCCATTACAGAGGTCTTTTATGTGAGAGCAGTTGGCACTTCCTAACCCCAGTCCAACAAGACTTCCCATAATAAGATGGCAATTTTTCTGCCCCTGGAAGCCATATAAAAACTGAACTGGTACTGGTGGTCTCTGCCTCTCCTTCGGGTCTGGAATGACCCCAGTGCACTGTAACAATAAATTCCTCTTGCTTTTTGCATCGGTCCTGGCTCCACATGGTTCACTCAGGGGGTCCCCAGTAAGCTAAGGCTCCCCGGAATTCTTTGTTTTATTGGTCTTGACCATTCTGATTGGTGTAAGGTAAAATCTCAAAGTAGTTTTGATTTGCAGTTCCCTGATGACTAAATATGTTGAAATTTTAAGTGTTTTTCAGCCATTATTGTCTTACCTTTTGAGAACTGTCTGGTTCTGTATCTCAGTTTTAATTGGTTTACTGGTTTTCTCGATGTTCAGAGGTTTTTTAGTTCATTATGTATTTTAGATATTAATCCTCTATCAGATGTGTAATTGGTAAAGAGCTTTTCCCATTTTGTAGCCTATGTCTTTGTCCAAATGGTATGCTCTTGGCATAGAGAAGGTTCCTGTTTCATGAGGCACTGCTTATTAATTACTGTTCTTATGAACTATGCTATCAGTGTCCTGTTTGGATAGTCTTTTCCTGTGCCAATGACTTCAAGGCTATTTGCCACTTTCTCTTCTATCAGATTCAGGGTATATGGCCTTATATTGAAGTCCTTTATCAATTTGGAGTTGAGTTTTGTGTAGAATGGCAAATATGAATCTATTTGCATCCCTCTACATGAAGCCAGCCACTTTGACAGCTCCATTCATTGAAGATACTGTTTCTTTTCCAATGTATATTTCTGGCTTCTTTGTCAAATATCAGGTGTTCATAGGGGGTAGACTTAAATCTTGGTCTTCAGTCTGATGAGATCGATCAAGGCATCTGTTTTTGTTTGGTTGGTTTTGTGTGTGGTTGTGGGGTGGAGGGGTTGTTTTGGATTGTTTTGTTTTGTTTTGGTTGGTTGGTTGATTGGTTTGGGTTTTTTGGTGCTTTGAACAGAGTACTTTTATCTTGGTGCCTCTATTTCTCTCCCCCCATTTAGTCTCTTTCAGCCCCAGCTCGCCTTTTGGGGAACCGGGTTCATGTAAGCTGCAGGCAGCTTACACTTACATACTTAGAGTTATACCAAGGGTTTTTTGTTTGTTTGTTTGTTTGCTTGGTTGGATGGTTGATTGGCTATTGTGAAAGGTATTGTTTTCCTGATTCCTTGTTTGTCATTTATATACATGAAAGTTACAGGATTTTGTGTATAAATTTTCTCTCCTGCTATTTTGCTAAAAGTACAGTAGATGTAGAAGTTTCCTGGCAGAGGTTTTAGGATCATTTGTATATAAAATTATATCATCTGAAAATAAGAATACTTTGACTTTCTTACTTGTAGCTCCTTGGTCTCTTTCAATTCTCTTGTTGCAGCTAAGACTTCAAGTACTATATTGAATAGTATTGAAAGTAGATATCCTTGTTTTATTCCTGATTTTAGTGCAAATGCTTTGAATTTCTCTGTGTTTATGTTGCTATTGGTTGTGAGCTTCCTGTAAATTGCCTTTATTATGTTGAGGGTTTGTTCCTTGTATCCCTAATCTTTCTAGAACTTTTATCATGAAGGGGTGTTATATTTGGTCAAAGGCCTTTTCTGCATCTAATGAAAATGATCATGTGACTTTTTTTTTCTGTCCTTCAGTCTGTTTATGTGGTATATTACATTTATGAATTTATATATCTTGAACCATACCTATATCTCTGGAATGAATCTCACTTGAACATAGTAGATAATCTCTTTGATGATGTGTTCTTGGATTCATTTTACAAGTATTTTATTGAGAAATTTGCATCTATGTTTCTAAGGAAAATTGGTCTCTGATTTTCTTTCTTTGTTGGTTGGTTCTTTGTGTGGTTTAGGTAACAGAATAATTGTGGCCTTGTAAAAAGAATTAGGAAATGTTCCTTTAGTTTCTTCTTTGTGAAATCATTTGAGGAGTATTGGTGTTAATTCTTCTTTGAAGGTCTGGTAGAATTCTACAGTAAAACCATCTAGCCCTGGGCTTTTGTTGTTGTTGCTATTGTTGGGAGACTTTTAATTACTGCTTTTTTGTTTGTTTGTTTGTTTGTTTTGTTTTTTCGAGACAGGGTTTCTCTGTGTAGCTCTGGCTGTCTAATTACTGCTTTTATTTCACTAGAGGCTGTGTGTTTAAATTACTTATCTGATCTTTATTTAACTTTGGTAGGTCATATATATCAAGAGATTTATCCATCTTTTGTAGGTTTTTTAATTTGGTAGAGTGGTTGTGAGCCACCATGTGGTTGCTGGGATTTGAACTTGGGACCTTCAGAAGAGCAGTCGGTGCTCTTAACCACTGAGCCATCTCGCCAGCCCTAGAGTACAGATTTTTAAAGTATGTCCTTGTTATTCTCTGGATTTCTTATGTGTCCCAGTTGTGATATGCTCCTCTTCATTTCTAATATTATTAGTTTGGTCTTCTCTCTCCATCTTTTAATTAATTTGGCTAAGGGTTTATCAATCTTACTGTTTTTCTCAAAATATCAACTGTTTATTTCATTTATGCTTTGTATTATTTTTATTCATTTCATCCTCAAGTTTTATTATTTCTTGCCATCTACTCCTTTTTTTTAGTTTTTTTTTTTTTTTTTTTAAAGATTTATTTTATTTATTATATGTAAGTACACTGTAGCTGTCTTCAGACAATCCAGAAGAGGGCGCCAGATCTTGTTACGGATGGTTGTGAGCCACCATGTGGATGCTGGGATTTGAACTTATCACCTTCGGAAGAGCAGTCGGGTGCTCTTACCCGCTGAGCCATCTCACCAGCCCCTTTTTTAGTTTTTTTTAAAATTTATGCATGTGTTTGTACATTTATGTGAATGCATACCAAATATATTCCATGGCCTCAGAGGCCAGATCCTCTGAACCTGAAGCTACAGGCAACTGTGATCTGTTGGACATAGGTGCCAGGAACAAACTCTGCTCCACTAGAAAAGCAGAAAGCAGTAGTCTCTGAGAGGGAGCTACTAGCAAATAATGTCCAAGTAAATACTGTAGCCACTGCTGCTATCTTTTGACTAAACAGTAGAAAATCTTAAGAAGAAAGTAAGAAAATATACAACATATATGCTAGGTTTAGGCTTAAGAGATTTCACATATATTCAGTTTTACACTCAAGCAACCATTCATAGTGGGTTATCCTCCATTTGAAAAGGAAAAAATTAAGTGTTGCACACATCACAATTATCCTTCCCAAATCAGATTTTGTTCAAGTAAGTAAATCCTTTGGGGAATCACAGACTAGGAAATGAATCTTAATTAGTCTGAGCTGTGGAGAGCTCTTGGGCCTACTTCTAGAAATTTGGCAGGAATTTGACATTGGGCAAGACATGGAAGTAGGCTCAGGCAGGAATTTGACATTTGGTTAGGACAAAGAAGTAGGATTAAGATCTTGATCATCTTAATAAGTTCCTGAATACTAAGGGGTTTTGTTTATTGCCTTGTTTGTTCCTTTATCTTTTGCATGTACTTAAAATGGTATAAAAGTGGACAACAGAAAAATAAACCTGCTTCAGCCTCAGCACTGACTGGACTCATGTTATAATGTTGTCTAATTGTCTTTTTATTTTCAATTCTTATTCTCTCCCTTGAGATCCTGTTGACTGACTGTGCTGGCTTGGTCACTGAGCAGTCATGAAAGTGCCACTTAGATTATCAAGAGCCTGGTTTATGCAAGGTCATGAAATAAAATGCTAGAATGCTAGCCATACTTGGCATGATGGTGTATACTTTTGACTCCAGAATTCAAGAAGTAAAATCAGGAAGATATTTAATTCAAGTACTATGTAGTAAGACCCTGCCTCAAAAGAAATTCATTCATTCATTAAGAATTGTGTATGTGCATGTTTCTATATAGGGGCACATGTAATGTACATGTATATGTGAACATGTGTGTACATATTTGTGAGGATAGATGATAATCTCAGCATTCTTCAAGCCATATACTCTTTTTTTTTTTTTGCCTGGTTTATGCAAGGTCATGAAATAAAATGCTCTTAACCATAGAGACACTGCTCAGACTTGATGGGGAGGAAAAAAAAAAAACAAGAAAGAAGAAGAGGACACAAAATTGGGTTAGTAGGGAAAGAGGGCTGGAGCTGGGAGGCGTTAAAATAGGATTGGTAGTGTCTGTTTTGTTGGTGGTGCTGCTGTTGTTTCTAGTTTGGGGATTTTTGAAACACAGGCTGTCCTCAAAATCTCTTATCTCCAGTCTCACCCTCTTGAGGGCTAATAACATTGGTGTATATTATAAATAATCACTACCACATTTTCCCAGAATAATGACTTTCCAGATTAATGTGAACTAAGCACAATCCTGAACCATGAGTTATTTTTTCCTATGTATTCACGATGGTTAGATTTCCAGAATTCAACATTTAGTAAAACTATGAAAATATTTTATTAACACTCAGCAAAAAGTTATAATTAAAACCAGATCTTTATTTTCCACAAATATGAAAAGGGTACTAGAATAGCTACTTAGACTGGGGAACAGTTTTGTACTGTGAAATTGTTCTATTATTTTTAGTATCCCCAAATCCTACCTACCAAATGACGAAGTTGTTCATGCAAATCTGCCCATTTCATCCACCTCAGCCAGAATAGAATTCCAGAAATATGAAACTGTCCCCTAGGTGTGGAGAGCAATGCTATCCCTGGCAAGAATTATTTGTAGGCATTCGATGAGGCCACATTATTATATTTGAAGTGGACAGAACCACACAATGCAGAGTCATGGGAAAGGAAGGAGCCTCAACTGAGGAAATGCCTCCATAAGCTCAAGCTTCTGGCAAGTGTGTAGAACATTTTCCTAATTAGTGATTGATATTGGAAGGTCCAGTTCTATTAAAAAAAAAAAAAGCAGGGGAAGCAAGCCAGTGAGCAGCATGCCTCCATGGCTGCTGCATCAGCTCCTGCCTCCAAGTTCCTGCCCTGATTGAGTTCCTGTCCTGACTTCCTTCAGTGATGAACAGTTATATAGAAGCATAAGTCAAATAAACCCTTTCCTCTCCAAGTTGCTTGTGTTTTTAGCACATCAATAGTTACCCTAAGGCATAGAATTACAGAGTCTCTGTCTATCTTCCCAATATGGCCATATTGAATAATCTTCTCTTACTGACTTCTGCTATTAATTTGACTCATTTAATTAGCCTATTGAGGACAAATAACTGAACCTGGTTTGGGGTACAGGCTGTGACCTCTAAGTTTGATAACAACATGAGGCTTCAACTTTTCCCTGAGAAGGTAATACTGAGCAGGAACCTAGAATTCATTCAGGATGAAGAATTCTGAATACAACTGATATATTCAATATTAGTACAATTTCTTGACTTTATTTTATAAAAATGAAAGGAAGTAGAAATTCTGATATTTTATTTTGCTTCACCGTGTTTTTTTCTTTGTTTGTTTGTTTGTTTGTTTGTTTGTGGCAGAGTCTCACTATGTAGTCCTGGCTGTCCTGGAACTCACTATGTAGACCAGGCTGGCTTTGAACTCATAGAAATATACTTGCCTCTGCCTCTTAAGCACTTGGGTTAAAGGTGTGTGCCACCATGCTGAGCCTTCATGTTTTTTGTGCACACCTCTGACTGGTCAGTCTCTGGAATCTGATAAAGGATTTGTTTCTTCATATCAGAAGTCATTAAGTGACTATCACCACCTGATGGCAGCAGTGTCCCACAACCATAACGCTAGGCACAAAGCGACATGTAGATCCCTACTCCTGACCACATACTGAGCCAATGGAAAGCAGAAGTAAAAAGATCCTGTCAGCCCCAATCTTTGTTATCTGAAAATTTTAAACTATTATACACATTTACAAAGCACAGAATTGAAGTGAAAGTTTCTGGTTTCTTTAAAAAAAAAAAAACCTCAGTGTGTCACATGATGTTTTTCTGGATGCTGTCTTGGGGGGGAGGGGTGTACATGATGTTTTTCCTTTCACTATCTTCAGGGTTCTACTTATATTCTTTCTAAACATCTCCACCGCCCTCTCAAGTATCTGTTTTTAGCAAAATATCACATGACCTTTCGCAAGACAGCTTCTAGAAAAACATCATATGACCTTCTCACAAGACAACTTCCATTGCATGACACAGTTGAGGTTTTAAAAATCTGTAGGTTTACAGTCTTTACAAATCTATGAGAGTAATTAATATTTTTGCTTGCTTATCACTCTTTAAAACCTTCAGGATTTTCTCTTCTAGTTCATCTTGACACACATAGTAAGTTTTGGGGGACTATTGAAACTAAGCTTTATGGGTGTTTCTTGTGAAGATACTGTGGTCATTCTGTACTGGTAGTTTGGCAATCAGCAAGGAGTCTCATGTAGCTTAGCTTATTTATTGTAATGTGTAACTAGTCATAAAAATAGACCCAAGAAATTACATTTCTTGAGATTTACATAACTGCAGTGTCTTAAGACTAGATTATAAAGATGCATCATACATCAATTGTATGATCTGATGACCCTCATTGTAAAGAAACCTATACCAGTCTGGGAACACCCATCAGGTGTAGTTTTCCCTGGATGGGTTGAGACATTCTCCACCAAGAAGGAAACAGCTACTGTGGTAGCTAAGAAGATATTAGAAGAAAATTTTCCAAAGGTTCGGAGTGCCCAAGGTAATTGGATTGGACAATGGTCCTGCTTTTGTCTCTTAAAGGTAAGTCGGTGATTGGCAGAGATACTAGGGACTAATTGGAAGCCCCATTGTGTGCACTGTCCCCAGAGCTCAAGGCAGGTCGAGAAAATAAACAGATCCCCTACAAGAGACCTTGACTAAATAGACCTTGAAGACTGGCTTGGACTGGTTGGTGGCCCTCCCCTTGGCCCTGAACACCCCGTACCATTTAGACCTGACCCCTTTTGAGATCCTGCATGGGACACCCACTCCCTTGATCCTGGCTCTTGATTCCCCCACCACCACCCCACCACCACCACTACCACCACCACCACCACCCCCGAGTGAATTTTCAGGCTGACAAGAATCTTATGGCTTAATTGCAAGCTTTCCAGATCAGCCATCTGGAATTGTGCCATGTATGATGCAGGTACCACACAAGTACAAGTTGGAGATTGGATATATTTTAAGAGACTATGCTGAACACTCAGAAGCAAAGAACTGTTCCTGGTGTTGCTGGCTACCCCAACCTCTGTTAAAGTGGATGGAGTAACTGCCTGGGTTCACATCAGATCAGCATCTGCACCTGACGCCAACTAGATAGCGGCCAGACACCCAAGCAACGACATTCTGCTAGGCCAGAGAAACTACGAGACGGCTGTGGTATGTCTTCCGGCGCTGAGCCAAGGCAGCCCCCACAACCCTACCAGGGTGACTTGGCAGGTGCTCCCAGACAAGTGGTGTGGCTTGGTCCACTACCCACATTGTATCTGGTGGCTAGACCCTGACTTTGATCCATGATTTAGTGGTAGGCCTTGACTTCAGGGGTGTTGCTGCCCTGGAGACACAGGGAGAAGGATTGCCTGAACGTGGGGGACGAGGGACTTGTAAATCTAAACTGCATCCCAGAAGTGGCCGTGGAGGGTGGGGCTTAGGGTGCAGACACCCAAAATTGAGGTGTCCTGTGAGAAACCCCCATATATGTGTATCCCCAAGATGGGAGAAGCCAGTATCAGGCCCATCAGTGTTAGGGGGCCAACAATTTCTTCACTACCTGGGGGTGTGAAACATCAGAAAGCATATACTGGAGACCATTCTGGGGATAGTTAAAGATTCAGTGGCCAACGTGACAGAAGGGTTAGCCAGGCAGAAGAGAGAACAGAGACAGGGCTGGTTTGAGTCTTGGTTTAAAAAGCTCCCCCTGGTTTACTACTTTGATTTCTGCATTGTTAGGACTTCTGATCATTTTGTTCCTGCTTTTGACCTTTGGCCCTTACATTCTAAATCACTTGGTTGCTTTTATTAAAGCTGCCATAGGTGATGGTCCTGAGTCAAAGATCAAGATCTAAGTGCAGAGGACCAGGGATGTGAGCTACATAACTATCCACAATAGCTTCAAGATTGAAGCATGCACAAAGAAAAGGGGGGAATGAAAAGGTCAGCATAGGAACTTCGGGAAGGTCATGAAACACTCACCCCTCCGGAAGGGAGAGGCTAATTAGCATTTTTCAGACCTCAGGGCAGGAATGGATCTGCATGTGGGGATGCATTCTGCAGGGCTGACCTTTGCTCACCTTCAGACAAGGGAAGTCCTTGTCACCTCATTCCCTAAAGACCAATCAGTTTAAAGGGTAAACTGTTCTGCCAATCAGATTGTGCCTAGTTGCTGATGCTCTGTTCTGCCCCTAGAAACCATATAAAAAACTGAACTGGTGCTGGGGGTCACTGCCTCTCCTTCAGTCTGGGACAATCCCAGTGCACTGAAACAATAAATTCCTCTTGTTTTTTGCATCTATCCCAACTCCATGTGGTTCACCCCAGTAAGCTAAGGCTCCCCAGAGTCTTACACAAGTACCTATATAAACCACCCTCAAATCAGCCTTCCTGCACTAAGGACTTTGTAAGTAGGGCTTGGGGACACATGCCTGTAATTCCAATACCTGAGAGACTGAGGATTGCAGGTGTGGAATGTGGAGGCTAGGGGCTAAAGAGATAGCTCAGTGATGAAGAGCATTGGCTACTCTTCCAGAGGGTTTGATTGCTTTTAGGGCTTGTGAATCACTGAAGGAAGACCCTGACTCAAATAGAATGGAAGAACAAAGAGCATTTATTCTGCAGAAACAACCAGTATGCAGGGGTCACCACTGCATCAAGATAGTGACCCAGACAAAGATACTCAGGCCTTTCCTATAGGGAATTGGGGGAATTTTCCAGAAGGATTGGGTAATCTCTAATGTGATTGGTAGGGGCCAAAGCCCTGACATTGGTACAATTTTGATTGGCTACTATCTTAGGGTTATGTAATCTAAAACCTCATTGGTGTGTGCCAGGATGCCCCAAATGGACTGCATTCCTGTGTCATAGGTGATTAACCTCGGGATGGGCTGCCCAGCACAGGTGGCCTATCATGAGATATCTCCTATTCATGTGGCTATCTTCAGGCTATTCCTCAGGTGGGGAACTTTATTGCTTTGTTCCTAGACTCTGGAGTCTGCTGCTGGAGCAAATGACCTATGGCCTAGTTTCTGAGTGGAGACAAAATGGAATGAATAGGTCCCTTCAATTCCCAGCACTCACATTGTAGCTCACAACTGTTTGTAATTTGACTTACAGGGAACTTGATATTCTCTGCTGGCATCTGTAGGCACCAGGCAAACATGTGGTAGCATGCAAGTAGACATTCATGCACATAAAATAATAGATTTTTTTTTTTTTTTTTGGTTTTTCGAGACAGAGTTTCTCTGTGTAGCCCTGGCTGTCCTGAAACTCACTTTGTAATCCAGGCTGGCCTCGAACTCAGAAACCCACCTGCCTCTGCCTCCCAAGTACTGGGATTAAAGGCATGTGCAACCACGCCCGGCATATAAAAAAATTTTAAAAAGAAAAAAAACCTGAGTGTGACTGTCAGAGAACAACTCTCAGGAGTTGGTTCTCTCCTCACACTTTATGTGTTTCTGGAATTATATCAGACCATCAGGCTCACTCTGGCAGCAAGCAGTTTTATACACACTGGGCTATTACTGGCCCAGTCTTTCTGAATAAAATCATTTTCCTTGCCTCAACACTTTGTCTTTTGACAGAATTGGCCTTTTATGGGGTAGGCAGTCAAATACCAGTCTAGTAACAGAAGTCACAGCACTGTGTTATGAATATCAGAACTTATTTCCATCTCTGTTGAGCAGACAGTAGTCAGTCTCTTCTTCTAATCCCTTCTCCACCTTTCCCAATCTTAAGAAATCACTCTTTTAAAAGTTTCTAATTATAAAAACAAACATAAAACATTTGTCTTTTAGGTTCTGACTTCTTTCACTGTTATGCGATGGCTGAATAGAGCACCTGAGAGGCCTGGATAAGGCAAATGATATGGATGGAGTCTTTATTCTCCACTGACAGGAATATTCCATTCAGAGTAGTGGGGAGAAGCCCAACCTCCAATTTGCTTCACCTTTTAAAGTAAAAACTACAATTGAGTGACATATACAGAAAGGCAGTTGTGGCTATCTGAAGGAAGCAAGCAAGCATGTTTACAGAAGCAGAAAGATAGCAGCCAAGTGGTTGGGCTGTTCTAATAACCTTGAGGCCAGGGACACAATATATAGAATTTTATGGATGTTCTATATGTTTACCAAAGGTAACTTTAGCACTTAAAGTTATTCTTAAGAATAACTTCATACCCCCTACCCATGGCTCCATATTACTGGATTAAAATTCCTCTACAATATAGATAGCAAGTTTTGTGGGCTATAGAAATGATACTACCATTTATCTTGTCAGCACCTGGCTGTTGTGGATTTTGTTTAATACATGCATTGTGGGTTCCCAAATTGCACAAGAGTCCTACATGTGAGTCACTAAGGGTGCCTGCTTCCAGCTGGTTCTAATTGGTAAATAAAGTTGTTGGAAACAAATGATTGGACAGGGAGACAGGTGGAACTTTAGATTTCCCAGGCAAGGAAACCACAGTAAGAAGAACTGGGTACCATCATGCCAGGGAAGCAGAAGGATCAGGCTTGAGAGCTGGAGACATGAGAACATACAACCGTGTAATTTCTGGGGGAGAGTGACCCCAATCTCCCCCATACCCCCCCCATTGGATCTAGGGTAGTAAAGATGGAATATATATTTTAGTAAGTACTAATTCAGAAATATTGGAGGGAAGACATTAGCAACATGGAAGTTTTGGAGTAACCCAGCCATTACACTGTTTAAGGCATATTAAAAATAGAAGGCTGCATGTGTGTGCCTTTCATTCAAGAATCCAGAGCATTTGGGCAGTAGTAAGGAGTGATGTATCTGCTGGGAAGTTTAGAGTGGATTAATATACTACTGCTACACTTGGCACTACCAGCACAGCAATTAACAATTAGAAAACAAGTGCACATCTTCATAACCAGTTGACACAATATGTGTGGAAGAATGTTACCCTTAAATCAAATCTTATGAAGATGACAGAGCCCTTAAAGAAAAAATGAATAAATCCCTTCAAGGAAAGTACTAACAAAAATGTGAAGGAAATGAATAACACTGTTCAATACTTGAAAATGGAAATGGAAGCAATAAAGAAAACACAAACTGAGGGATTCCTAGAGATAGAAAATTTAGGTAAGTGAACAAGATCTATAGAAAGCTGAACTTCAACAACAAAAGAAATAGCAGAAAGCCTACAAATTCATTGAAACTAAACAGTTCTCTACTGAATGACCATTAGTTCAAGAAAGAAATAAAGGAAGAAATCAATGACTTCCTAGAATTCAATGGAAAATGAAAGCACAACATTCTGAAACTTATGGAACACAATGAAAACAGTGCTAAATGGAAAGTTCAAAGCACTAAGTGCCTTCATATAGAAATTAGAGAGATCTCATACTAGCAACTTAAAGCACACCAGAAAGCTCTAGAACAAAAAGAAGCAAACACACCTGAGAGGAGTAGAAGGCAAAAATAATCAAACTGAAGTCAATAAAATAGAAACAGAACAATATGGAAAAAAAATAAAGGAAACAAAGAATTGATTCTTTGACAAAATCAACAAGATAGACAAACTCTTAACCAAACTAAATAAAAGGCAGAGAAAGAATATCTAAATTAACAAAAGCAGAAATGAAAAGGACATAACAATAGATACGAAAGACATCCAAAGAATCATTAGGACATACGCTGTACTCCACAAAATTGGAAAATCTAAAAGAAATGGTCAATTTTCTAGATATATACCACTTATCAAAGATCAGAGAAATAATTTAAATAGACCTATAACTACTAAAGAAATAGAAATAGTAATGAAAAGTCTCCCAAGCCAAAAAAGCCCAAGGCCAGATGAGTTTCAAAGAAGAGCTAATACCATTACTCCTCAAATTATTCCACAAAATAAAAACAGAAGGAACACTGCCAAATATATTTTATGAGGCCACAGCCACTCTGATACTCAAATCACATAAAGACTCAACAAAGAAAAAGAATTACAGATCAAATTCCATCATAAGCATTGATGAAAATATACTCAATAAAATACTAGAAGGCTTCATCCCAGGGATGCAGGGATGTCCAATATACAGAAATCCATTAACATAAGCCACTATAGAAACAAACTCAAAGAAAAAAATCATATGATCATCTCATTAGATGCTGAGAAAGCATTTGACAAAATCCAACACCCCTTCATGATAAAAGTCTTGGAAAGATCAGGACTTCAAGGCCCATATATAAAAATAGTAAAAGCAATATACAGCAAACCAGTAGCTAACATCAAACTAAATGGAGAGAAACTTGAAGCAATCCCACTAAAATTAAGGACTAGACAAGGCTGCCCACTCTCTCCCTACCTATTCAATATAGCACTCAAAGTCCTAGCCAGAGCAGTTAGACAACACAAGAAGTTCATAGGGATACAAATTGAAAAGGAAGAAGTCAAAATATCACTGTTTGCAGATGATATGATAGTATATATAAGTGACCCTAAAAATTCCAACAGAGAACTCCTAAACCTGATAAACAACTTCGGCAAAGTAGCTGGATATAAAATTAACTCAAACAAATCAGCAGCCTTCCTCTACACAAAGGATAAACAGGCTGAGAGAGAAATTAGGGAAACAACACCCTTCACAATAGTCACTAATAATATAAAATACCTTGGTGTGACTCTAAGCAAGTGAAAGATCTATATGACAAGAACTTCAAGTCTCTGAAGAAAGAAATCGAAGATCTGAGAAGATGGAAAATCTCCCTTGCTCATGGATTGGCAGGATTAATATAGTAAAAATGGCCATCTTCCTGAAAGCAATCTACAGATTCAATCCAATCCCCATCAAAATTCCAACTAATTCTTGACAGAGTTAGAAAGAGCAATTTGCAAATTCATCTGGAATAACAAAAAACCTAGGATAGAGAAAACTATTCTCAACAATAAAAGAACTTCTGAGGGACTCTCCATTTATGACTTCAAGCTTTACTACAGAGCAATTGTGATTAAAAAAAAAAAAAGAAAAAACAAAAAACACTGTATGGTATTGGTACTGTGACAGGCAGGTAGATCGATGGAATAGAATTGAAGATTCAGAAATGAACTCACATACCTATGGACATTTGATCTTTGACAAAGGAGCTAAAACCATTCAGTGGAAAGAAGACAGCATTTAAAACAAATGGTGCTGGCTCAAGTGGCAGTTAGCATGTAGAAAAATGCAAATCAGTCCATTCTTATCTCCCTGTACAAAGCTCAAGTTCAAGTGGATCAAGGACCTCCACATAAAACCAGATACACTAAAACTAAAAGAAGAGAAAGTGGGGAAGAGCCTTGAGCACATGGGCACAGGGGAAATTTTCCTGACAGAACACCAATAGCTTACGCATATCTTGGCTTATGCTCTAAGATCAAGAATTGACAAATGGGACCTCATAAAATTGCAAAGCTTCTGTAAGGCAAAGGACACTGTCAATAGGACAAAACAGCAACTGGGAAAAGATCTTTACCAATCCTACATGTGATAGAGGGCTAATATCCAATATATACAAATAACTCTAGAAGTTAGACTCCAGAGAACCAAATAACCCTATTAAAAATGGGGTACAGAGCTAAACAAAGAATTCTCAACTGAGGAATACTGAATGGCTGAGAAGCACCTAAAGAAATGTTCAACATCTTTAGTCATCAGCAAAATGCAAATCAAAACAACCCTGAGATTCTACCTCACACCAGTCAGAATGGCTGAGTTAAAAAACTCAGGTGACAGTAGATGCTAACAAGGATGTGGAGAAAGAGAAACACTCCTCCATTGCTGGTGGAGTTTCAAGCTGGTACAATCACTCTTGAAATTAGTTTGACAGTTCCTCAGAAAATTAAACATAGTACTACCTCAGGACTCAGCAATACCACTCCTGGGCATATACCCAGAAGATGCGCCAACATGTAATAATGACACATGCTCCAGTATGTTGATAGCAGTCTCATTTATAATCGCAAGAAACTGGAAAGAACCCAGATGTCCCTCAACAGAGTGATGGATACAGAAAATGTGGTACATTTACACAATGGAATACTGCTCAGCTATTAAAACACTGAATTCATGAAATTCTTAGGCAAATGGATGGAACTATAAAGTATCATCCTAGGTGAGGTAACCCAATCACAAAAGAACACACATGGTATGCACTCACTGATAAGTGGATATTAGCCCAGAAGCTTGAAATACCTAAGATACAATTCACAAAACACATGAAACTCAAGAAGAAGGAAGACCAAAGTATGGATATTTCGTTCCTTCTTAGAAGAGGGAACAAAATACCTAGGGAAGGAGTTACAGAGACAAAGTGTGGAGTAGAGACTGAAAGAATGACCATCCATAGACTGCCCCAACTGGGTATCCATCCTATATATAGTCACCAAACCCAGACACTATTGTGGATGCCAACAAGTGCTTGCTGACAGAAGCCTGTTATAGCTATCTCCTGAGAGACTCTACCAGAACGTGACAAATACAGAGATGGATGCTCGCAGCCAACCATTGGATTGAGTACAAGGTCCCCAATGAGGAGTTACAGAAAGGACCCAAGGAGCCGAAGGGGTTTGCAGCCCCCTAGGAGGAACAAAAATATGAATTAACCAGTACCCCCAGAACTTCCAGAGACTAAATCACCAACCAAAGAGTACACATGGTGGGACTCATGGCTCTAGCTGCATATGTAGCAGAGGATAGCCTAGTTGGTCATCAACGGGAGGAGAGGCCCTTGGTCCTGTGAAGGCTTTATGCCCCAGTTTAGGGGAATGCCAGGGCCAGGAAGTGGGAGTGAGTGGGTGGGTGGATGAGCAGGGGGAGATGATAGGGGCTTTTGGAAAGGAAACCAGGAAAGGGGATAACATTTGAAATGTAAATAAAGAAAATATCTAATAATTTTTTTAAAGGTCTTCCTTATGCTCTGGAGACTGTGATACATACAAACGTGTCAGAGATCTCTTCATGAGGCCCTGGCTCCAAGATATGCTTGGAACATCTGCTCCTGTACTTACTCTGGAACAAGATAATCAGAAAAAAAATTCATTTAAAATGGTCAACAAGACTCAGAGCAGTTCCTACTATTTAGACTCGGGTGATTACATGGTGGACTGGCTAGTTTTGTGTGTCAACTTGACTCAGGCTGGAGTTATCACAGAAAAAGGAGCTTCAGTTGGGGAAATGCCTCCATGAGATCCAGCTGTAGGACATTTTCTCAATTAGTGATCATGAGGAGGGCCCCTTGTGGGTGGTACCATCTCTGGGCTGGTGGTCTTGGTCTTCTATAAGAAAGCAAGCTGAGCAAGCCAGGGGAAGCAAGCCAGTAAGTAACATCCCTCCATGGCCTCTGCATCAGCTCCGGCTTCCTGACCTGCTTGAGTTCCAGTCCTGACTTCCTTTAGTGATGAACAGCAATGTGGAAGTGTACGCTGAATAAACCCTTTCTTCCCTAACTTGCTTTTTGGTCATGTTGTTTGTGCAGGAATAGAAACCCTGACTAAGACAAATTGGTACCAGCATAGTGAGGTATTCCTGTGACAACCTGACCATGTTTTGGGGAGGACTGTGGAAGGACTTTGGAACTCTGGGCCAGAAGATCCATTCAGTGTTAAGAGCTCTTTGGAATGCTGTGTAGGCACTTGGAAGATAATGTTGAGAACAGTGCAAAAGATGGAGGCCTGGCTTGTGAAATTTCAGAGGGAAGATTAAGGACTCTTTTCAGGGCCATTGCTATTTTGATTGTGAAGATTCGGTGGTTCTGGTTAGCTGGGGCTGAAGAATCAGCTGTGATTAACAAGATACCTGAACTACTAAAGTGAAAACTTTGCATTACTGGGTCTATTGATTCTGGTTAGCTGGAGCTAAGAAATTAGCTATGATTAAGAAGAGAATAACATCGTTGAGGTAATATCTTAGTCAGGGTTTCTATTCCTGCACAAACATAATGACCAAGAAGCAAATTGGGGAGGAAAGGGTTTATTCAACTTACACTTCCATACTGCTATTCATCACCATCAGGACTGGAACTCAAGCAGGTCAGAAAGCAGGAGCTGATGCAGAAGCCATGGAGGGATGTTCTTTACTGGCTTGCTTCCCTTGGCTTGCTCAGCTTGCTTTCTTATAGAACCCAAGACCACCAGCCCAGAGATGGTACCACCCACAAGGGGCCTTTCCCCCTTGATCACTAATTGAGAAAATGTCTTACAGCTGGATCTCATGGAGGCATTTTCCCAACTGAAGCTCCTTTTTCTGTGATAACTCCAGCCTGTATCAAGTTGACACAAAACCAGCCAGTACAGGTAACATCTTCTGGGAAATGTTTTCAGAGAGCACAGAGTTTGTGTTCCAGAGGTAGCCAAAGTTCTACCTCATGCTGCAGCAGGACTTGGTAATGTGTAACAGTAACCCAGGTGGTACTGGTTTTGAAGGCATGAAGGGGTCATGCAGAGCAGCTGAGGCTTGGCCCTGGGAGAAGCCATGGAAGGCCATTGGTGAAGGTGCAGCCTCAGTTGCAATTGATGGCCCAGGACTGAAGGGGTCATGCAGTGTTTTGAGATGCCAGTACCATGAGATGACCACCAAGAACAGCAGCAACAGTGGAGTACAGGCATCTGGAGCCTAGAAGATAGTGTGTGTACTACAAAGGGCAAGGCTGGAGAAGTGACCCAAGCCCTTCGAGGAGCCCAGAAGATTGTGAGTTGAATCCCAGACATTGGATGGTTGGAGGTTGATTTTTTGCTTTTGATTGTGACTGTGCCCTGATATTTTTCCCTCGTGAAGGAAGAAAGTATTTTAGTGGAGTCCACAGTTAAGAGACCTTGAATTTTAAAAGATATTGGATATTTTAAATGGATTGAACTTTAATATACAAGACTGTGGAACTTTTAAAATTATTTAGATCTTGGGGGTGAATAAGAAAGTAAGGGTTGAGGCTTACTAGTGATGTGTTTGTATGTCAAGTTGACAAGGGGTCAGTTGTACTGGCTGATTTTGGGTATCAACTTGACACAAGCTGGAGTTATCACACATAAAGAAAACTTCCTTGAGGAAATGCCTCCATGAGATCCAGCTGTAAGGCATTTTCTCAATTAGTGATCAAGGAAGGAGCGCCCATTGTGGGTGGTGCCATCTCTGGGCTGGTAGTCTTGGGTTCTATAAGAAAGCAAGCTGAGCAAGCCAAGGGAAGCAAGCCAGTAAGTAACATCCCTCCATGGCCTCTGCATCAGCTCCTGCTTCCTGACCTGCTTGAGTTCCAGTCCTGACTTCCTTTGGTTATCAACAGCAATGTGGAAAGTGTAAGCTGAATAAACCCTTTCCTCCCCAACTTGCTTCTTGGTCATGATGTTTGTGCAGGAATAGAAACCCTGACTAAGACATGTGGCATATAAGATTGTGGGCCACATATGGTAAAACCCTCAAGAAAAAGATACAACAACAAAGTTAGATTGGCTGTAGTTACCTCATACATAGGGGGCTTATATTGATGTATAAAGAATGGTGTGAAAAATTGACAAAAGAATGAAGTATAATGACCTCCCTTTCTTAGAAGAGTTAGCTTGCACAGGGCCACTGTGGTATTATATGACCAAGGAACAAAAGAATACCAAGATTAGACATATATGTCCTACAAAGATGTAAAATATAAACATTGTATTATGTCAGAAAGTGAATAATAACTGCAGCAGCTTCAGTCTGAAGATTTTTCTTGGGCCTATTGACAACTGGTACTCTGATCACTAAAAGTTAATAATGCACTGCTCAGGACATGGTGATCTGCCTGGGATGGCTTGGAGGTTTTCTCTCTGTTTAACACCTTTGAAACTGCTAGAGTTGCTGTAGAGTAAAAAATTTTAGCTAGGCGCCCATAGACTAGGCTAAGAAAGTTAAAATGGAATCAATTGTGCTCCTATAGAGTAAAGAAATCTTTAACTATTTGTGAGAACATAAACTTTACACCCTCAGGCTGAGTGACTATTCCAGGAACTTGAAAAATACCTTTCCTTTCCTGAACAACCACAGAATGTTCCAACGCCCTCTGAATGTCACAGCAACCTCTGTGGAATGTCTCAATGCCCTAGGAGGTTACTTACTATAACACATGACTCAACTGTTAAGCACATTTATGGTTTAGAATTTCCCCTGTTTCCTCCCCTTCCCTCCCCCTGGTTTGTGGTTTTTGCCTTTATAAGCTCTGTGAAATTTCAGGTCGGGGTCGCAAAACTCCTCTACTCCCTTTGTGGTATATGAGTTTCGACCCCAGCATGCTGGCCTGAGCTCTTGTCCCGTCTTGCGTCCTACTTACAATAAAACTTTCTCGTGTGATTGTAGCAAGTCTGGTCTCAGTGTCCTTCTGGGTGCGCGGCAACCCCGAGACTGAGTGAGGGTCTCCCTCCGGGGGTCTTTGATTGCCAGCCTGAGAACAGACTGTTATTTAACATATATCCATGCTTTAGCAAAATATGCCTCTGGATTCTTAAAACTTGAGTTATGGGGTTGATGAGTGAAAATGATTGTAAAAGCCAACTTTATCATTATTTATTAATGATGACTAAACTCATGATCCCAGACATGTAAGAGGAAATTAAACATGTGTATGGGGACAGAAATGATATGATTTATATTTCTTGGAACAGCATAAATTTATCCCCGCCTACTAAATTCTGTCTAAATAAAGAAGCATCTAGACCACCAGTCAGTCAAGGCTGCAAGATTCTCCTGATCACTGTGCCTGACTCAATTCTTCCTCACCTTCTCCTTATCTCCTCTCTGGAACCTGTCAACTGATGGGGCAGGTCCCCACAACCAACCCCACTTCTGGCAGACAGTTGATATGCAAAAATATATAAAGAACTCAAGAAACTAGACATTGACAAACCAAATAGTTGCATTACAAAATGGGGTACAGATCTAAACAAAAAGTTCTCAACAGAAGAATCTCAAATGGCCATGAAGCACCTAAAGAAATGTTTAACATCCTTAGCCATCAGGGAAATGCAAATCAAAACAACTCTGAGATTCCATCTTACACCTGTCAGAATAGCTAAGATCAAAAATTCAAGTGTGCCGCAGACCCTTTTTGGTCTCCTATCTGTGTGGAATGTGTCTCTGGTTTTGGGTGGACAAGGAGTGACAAACAGATACAACACGGAGAGAGTGTGTAGAATCTGAGTGTAATTTGTCAAGTTGAGCATCAAACTTTTTATAAAGAAGAGTAACAAGAAACCAGGGGAGATACATTTGCAGAGTTACAGTGACACAATACAAAAGGAATGTATACATCAAAAGATGGCAGGGACCAGCCGGCTGCCCGGTTACCACTAAGAAGGGAGCTGTAATGCTAGTCTATTGTTAAGCCCACCACCAGAGGGGTTCTTAGTAAATGCCTGGTTATGCTGTTCCTTTGGGCCTAGTGAAGAAACCTGTCTCAGGGGGATTCCCTAACTCTTTCATGGTAAACCCACCTATTCTAGGCCATTGTGTATTCCCTTGTTTTGGGTGGCTACTCTGCAGACTGGTCCTGAGCTATTCTAGCTCTGTTCTTTGTAATGCCTAATTAGTTTCACCTTCTCTGCTAGAAGTAAATTTGAATGTTACTGAATAGGTAACCTTCTTACTGAATTCCTACTGAATTCCAAGCTCCTCTGCTTCAAAGAGTTTCTAGTGGAACACTGGCGAAGGCTTAGCTATGTCAAGAAATTAATCCTTAAAGGCACTTATAATAAAACAATACTGAAAGAGAGCACGTGGACCCATACACCAGACTAATGCGGGGATAGGGTATGAGTATACAGGTTATGAGAATGCCAAGGTTCCAGGAGGTTGAGTTTCCTTGAAACTCTTTGCCTCGTGAGTGCTTCCAGGCCTCTCGGCCTGTCAAGCAGACTTCACTGGAATGTTCATAGCACAAGTGATAACATATGCTGGCAAGGATGAGAAGGAAGAATAATACCCCTTTACTGCTGGTGGGAGTGCAAACTTGTACAGCCACTTTGAAAATTAACATGGAAGTTTCTCAGAATTGATCTACGTCAAGACCCAGCTATTCCACTCTTGGGCATACATCCGAAGGATGTTTTACCATACTACAGTTAAAAACAATGCCATCATGAAATTTGTGGGCAAATGGATAGAACTGAAAAAGATCATTCTGAGTGATGTAACCCAGAGCCAGAGACAAACATGGCATGTACTCACTTATAAGTGGATATTAGCTATAAAGTAAAGGCTAGCCATGCACAGTCCCAAAGACTGTAAGTAATAAGGAGGTCTCAAGGGGGAACACATGAATCTCATTGTGAAGGGAAAATAGAAAAAATATCGATGGTAGAGAAGGTGTGTCTGAAAGGGGGAGAATGAGAACAGAAGTGACTAGGTGAGGATGGAGGGAGAGAGTACTGGGAGAGACAACTGAAATGGGGAGAGGCATCTCTGGGAGGAGCTAGAAACCTAGTGCAATGGAGACTCCCAGTAATCTATGAGGGTAACCCTAGGTAAGACTCTTAGGAATGGAGGCTCCAGAGCCTGAACCAGCCATCTTCTGTAACCAGGCAAGACTGCCAGTGGTAGAATTGGAACACCAATCCAGCCTACAATATGTCCTGCCTATAAGATGTGCTGAGTAAAGGTAGTGAAGAAATTGTGGGAGTGGCCAAAAATTACTGGTCCAGCTTGAGACCCATGCCATGAGAGGGAGCCCACTCCTGACACTCCCTAGAGGGCCAGAATCCAGAGACTGAATAGTCCAGAGACCTAGGAGAAAACCAAACACGACTAGAAAAAAAGAAAGAAAAAAGCGATGAAATGATACCTAATTATATTCTGCTATGCTTATAGATTGGCATCTAGGCCTATTGTCATCAGAGAGATTTTGCCCAGAAACTGACAGAAACAGACAGAAACAGACAGAAACCAACGTAGAGACCCACAGGCAAACATTAGGCAGAGTTTGAGGAGTCCTGAGAAAGAGAGCTAAGGATTGTAGGAGCCAGAGGAGTCAAGGACACCACAAGAAAACCCACAGGATCAACTAAGAAGGACTCATAGGGGTTCACAGAGGCTGAACCACGAACCAGGAAGCCTGCATGGACTGACCTAGGCTCTCTGCCTATTTGTTAAAGTTGTTTCAATTGATCTTCTTGTGGGACTCATAACAGTAAGTGCAGGGGCTGTCTCTGACTCTATCGCCTGCTTTTGGGATCCTTTTCTTTTACTGGGTTGCCTCATCCAGCCTTACTAGGAGAGGAGGTACCTACTCTTACTGCAACTTGATAATGCCATGGCTGGATGATATCAATGGGAGGCCTGAAGAGAAATAGAGGAGTGTAGATGTGCAACTCAGTCTCTGTGGGTGTACCCGAACAACTGGAACAGACATTCTCCTCACCCTAAGCTGCTGCTTGTCCCTGTGAACAACAGGGCTGCTTTTGTCTGTGCCAAGGACTAGCCTTGGTCCTTTAAAGGGTCTCAAGAATGGAAGGACTGGGTAGCACAAAATCAGTGTCTCCGGCAAGGATGCAGGCTGACAAATGACTCATTCTGAAGCTGTGCTCAGAGACAGCTTGCATGTTTTCTCTCTGAGTTCACCTCAGTCTTTTATTGGTTACATACTTCCTTGTTATGCAGTAATTCATAAACAAAAGCCTTTTATTTTCCTCAAACCCATTATTTTTCTGAAAAACAAACAAACTCATGTAATTATGTCACCTGAAAGTCATAGTTCTCAGTATCTACAAAAGCAAGTTATACATTAACTTTTAACTCTCAGAAAAACCTCCAAATGACAGGTCATCCAGGCATAAACTTTCGATTATAGCATTACCATGAAAACATAACGGTGCTGAGCAGGTCAGAATAATGTTAATATATTAGCTTGTCTAAATTTGCAGAATCTCTTTCTTCAGTTTATTAAGCTCATCTGAATATCTATTTCTACAGTGCTTTTCAAACTCTTTTCCATATTCAGTATTAATTGCCTTTGCAGCTTCCCCAGGAAGCTCCTTCACAAGCCCGAATTCTCTCTCTTAGAATGTGTACCCTAATTTCCTTAGGCAGGTGATGCTAGGAGTGAAATCAGCATGTTCCATTCTTTTCAGGAAGGCCAGCTCACTAATCTAATGGCCCCTTTGTGGGGTCCAAACTCTTTTACCCTTTGTTTTATCTTTTTTATTATACTGGAATATTATATATTCCAGTTTTCTCCAATAAAATTTCTTTTTTTAAATTTTTTATTAGATATTTTCTTCATTTACATTTCAAATGCTATATCAGAAGTTCCCTATACCCCCCCCACCCTGCTCCCCTTACCCATCCACTCCCTCTTCTTGGCCCTGGTGTTCCCCTGTACTAAGGCATATAAAGTTTGCAAGACCAAGGGGCCTCTCTACCCAATAATGGCCAACTAGGCCATCTTCTGCTGCATATGCAGCTAGAGACACGAGCTCTGGGGGTACTGATTAGTTCATATTGTTGCTCTACCTATAGGGAGGGTTGCAGAGCCCTTCAGCTCCTTGGGGACTTTCTCTAGCTCTCCAATAACATTTCTGGGTCAATCTTTCTTTTATTAGAGTTCCCTCCTTGCAGGGGCTCTTACCATTGCTCACTAATTAATCCAGTAGATGCAGCTATTATTTCCTTTATCTTGTCCCTTGTGTTTTCTATGGACATCCTTGTACTTAGTGACCCAGGCCCAGTGTTTCTTTTCCTTGGAGTCTTTACTTCTCTTAACTACTAAAACTTCAGGTTTCTCAGAAACATTTCCTGCTTCAAATATTTCCTGATACAACTTAATCATCATGAGTTGACTAAAATTTCCCAGAGAACAATTAAGGCAGTCAGCCTCCACATGCAGAACTCCTTGTCCCGACATGCCTGGGTTGGCTGCTTGAATAACCAGGGCCAGAGCAGTTTGTTCCTAGTAGACATTGAAGAAGTTAAATTTTTAAATAAAGTAAGATGGAGTCACAGATGCCACTGTTAGTTAGTTATGAGAACCTGAACTTTTGAACTTTTGTATTCTTGGCTAAAACTCCTGGCCACACGCCTAGGACATCCTGTTAGGAAAAACATTTCCTGGAACAACCACAGAATGTTCCAGGATGTTTGCATAAGAGTTTCATAACAGGTTCAGTTATGGGTCAAGCTGTACTTTGGAAGCTTTCCACTGCCCTCCCTCACTGTGGTTTCTGCCTTTATAAGCTCTGTAAAATCGTTGGTCGGGGTCGACACTCCTCTATACTCTCTGTGGTGTATGAGTCTCGACCCAGCATGCTGATCTGTGTACTTATCCCGCTTTGCTTTCAATAAAATCCTCGTGTGGTTGCAGCAAATTCGGTCTCGGTGTCCTTCTGGGTGCGTGCCTGTCCCGAGGCTGAGTGAGGGTCTCCCTCCGGGGGTCTTTCAACATCAGAGCCATTTCCTTCTCTAGTAATGCCCTCAATCCCATTCCCAAAATTTTTTTACCAAAGTTGTACTTAAGGACAAATACTGTATAGAAAAAGGCAAAACAGCATACAAGAAAGAGCCACTCCATGTCTATACTAGAAAGCCAAAGATTCAGCTTGATGGTGCTCCTGAAGCCAAAACTGTGTCATGCAGACGTGTTCAAAACCATGTCACACCTGACATGTCTGGCCTCATTGGGAGTGTTGTGCCTAACCCTGCAGAGACTTGATTCACAGGAGATATTCAGAGGGCCTCACCCTCTCAGAGGAGAAGGGGGAGACTCTGTGGGGGTGTGGCTGGGAAGGGGCAGTGATTGGGGTGAAATAAATAACAGAAACAAAATACTTTCACAAGATTGCATAACAATCGTTTAGTAGTCAGCTACATCACCAAACTTAATATTTCCGATTCCATTTTGCATCAAGTAAAAGAATTTTATTGATTTTATATCTGAATAATATTTCATTGTGTATCTATATCACATATCTTTACCCGTCACCTGTTAGGAGGCACCTGGATTGGTTCCAAATTGTGGCTATTGTGAATAGTGCTGCTAATTAACATAAGTATCTTCAATGTGTTAATTTTGTTTTATTTGGATAGATGCATCCAGAGGTGGGAGAACTGGTCATATCACTTATTTTTAGTTCTTTGAAGAATATCTATACTTTGAGGAAATGCCATAATCTACAACAGCTATGTTAATTTTTATTCACACCAACAAGATATGAGAGCTCCATTTTCTCAACCTCTTCACCAAAATGCTTCTGGTTTTGTTCTGCCTTGTTCTTGGAACAGCCATTCTGAGTAGGTGAGATGGTATCACACTGTGGTTTGGTTTGTTGTTGAGAACTGAACCTAGGTCTGTAAACATGCTAAAGATTTGTTCTACTACTCTGCCTATTGTGGTTTTATTTGAATTCCTTTGATGACTAATGGTGTTGAACATTTTCTCACATCTGTTTTTTCTTTTCTTTTTTTAAAGAGATATCTATCCAGATCATGTGTTCATTTTAAATTGTATTATTTATTTTGTTATTGCTGATTTTTGAGTTCCCAACATATATACTAATCCTCTCTCAGATTAATAGAGTGTAAATATTGTCTCTAATTTGATAGCTGTTGTTTCACTCTGTTGATTATTTTCTTTACTGTACAGATACATCTTAATTTAATATAATGCTAGTTTTCTGTTTTGTCTTTGTTATTTGTGTCTCTGAGGTCTTAATCTAAAAAAGTATTTTCTATACTGATGTCTGAGGTGTTTCTGCTGTGATTTCTACTTGGATTGTTAGTCTCATTGCTTACATATAAGATATTTTATTTATTGTTTTGTTTTTTGAGACAAAATCTCACTATGTAGCCTTGGAAGGTCTTAAACTCACAGAGATCCACCTGCCTCTGAAATTCAAGTGTTTGGATCAAAGGCATATACCACCACATCTAGTGTCATATAAGTTTTTGATTTACTTAGAGTTGATTCTTGTAGGGTAAGATATAGTTCCTTGGGCTGGTGAGATGGCTCAGCGGGTAAGAGCACCCGACTGCTCTTCCAAAGGTGATAAGTTCAAATCCCAGCAACCACATGGTGGCTCACAACCATCCGTACCGAGATCTGGCTCCCTCTTCTGGAGTGTCTGAAGACAGCTACAGTGTACTCACATATCATAAATAAAATTTTAAAAAATCTTAAAAAAAAAAAGATATAGTTCCTTTCTTCTACATATGTATATACAGTTTTCCTAGCACCATTTATCAAATGGATATCCATTATTTAACTTTATTTATTGAAAATCACTTGACTGTAAACATTTGGGTTTCCTTGTGGAATTGCCATCTGTCCTATTATTTATGTGTCTGTTTTTATGTGAATACTCTAATAGGGCCTTACAACTTCAGTAGGCCTATGCTTGTCTTAGCACAACTAATTTCATGATGAAAGTACCATTCAGGTCATAAAACTCCTGCCTAAAGTTAAAAAAAAAATCCAATCCATCAAAGTCCATAGTTCGGAGAAAGTCTGTAAATATACTAACCTTGCTTTTTTCTTCTATAGTTCCATTTCTAGCTAACTATTCTTGTTATCTTAAGTATGTCAACCCAGAACATTGGTTTTGTGCTTAAAAATTCACCCCGAGAAAGGCTCAGGGCTACACTGGAATCTTAAATACCCAGTGCAGTCACCAAATGGCTATTAAAAACTTTCTATTGTCTTAAATCCATGTCTGGATAGTCTTCTCTGGTGTATACCCCACAACAAATTCCATATTGGTTTGGTTATTATGGCTCTCCAAATCAAGTATTGTGATAACTCCAACTTCATTCTTTTTGTTTTGTTTTGTTTTGTTTTCTTTCTTTTTTTTTTTTTTTTTTTTTTTTTTTTTTTTTTTTTTTTTTTTTTTTTTTTTTTTTTTTTTTTTTTTTTTTTTTTTTTTTTTTTTTTTTTTTTTTTTTTTTTTTTTTTTTTTTTTTTTTTTTTTTACATTTGTGTGTGTGTGTGTCCATTAAAACCAGAAAAGGACATTGGATACTCTGGATCTGGAGTTATAGGCAGTTGTGAGTCATATGACTTGGATGTTGGTATAGAACTCCTGTCCTCTGGAAGAACGGTTGTTAGAATATGGTCAAAAGAATGATGCAGGGTGAACAATGGCTTGGGGAACTGTGAGAGATCCTCCAGGAAAAAAGGCTGAGGGCCTTTTACCTCAGGTACATTGTGTTCCCTGGATTGTTCTTGAGTGTGATTTCAGGCTTCCTATGACAAACATTTACATTCAATTTATAAAATATGTTTATTCTTGTTGGAAGTCATAACATAGCTATAGAATTCAATCTGGCCAGTATAAGCTGAATCTAGATATGGCCTTCTGCTTCATTTTTTACGTTTCCCAGACATAATCTATAATACATGCAATTGTGTTTAAATTGGTCTGTCCTGAGAAAGTTCTGAAAACATTTTTATAATATTTAGTATGTGCTTACTGACATTTATTTACATGTTTTTCTGAACTCAAACAACCTTCCTTGGATCATTGCTTTCTTTGTTACGTTCATATACATATCATATACATTCACATATACTGAAACTGAAATAGTGTTGTCTAAAGCATTAAACTAGTCTGCCACTTCTCAGAGGTTCTCAGATCCAAGTCCCACACACAAGATCTGCACAAGTCAACAAAAGTCAATAGTAGTAAACACTTTTGAGCACTGAGCCATCTCTCCAGACACTTCTCTATTCTTTTTCAATTAAATATTGCTTTGGCAATTTTAGAATTATTCTTTCTAGTTCTATAAGGCATTGTTTGTATTGACACTATAAATCCTATTAGGTGTTCATATTTGTGTGTGTGTGTGTCTTCAATTCCTTTCATCAGGGTATACTTTGCATTATAAAGGTTTTCAGTTTCCTGATTAAATTTATTCTTTGAAATTTAATTTTTGTAGCTATTATCAATGGGTTTATTAAAATCTCTCAGCAATTAAATAATTGGTACATAAAAATATAACTACTCTAGCTGGGAGCGTATCTCAATTGGTATGCGTGCATGCCTAGGAGGTCCTGAGTTCAGTCTCTAGCACTTCATAAACCAGTTATGCACCACTGTAATCCTAGCTCTTGTGGGATGGAAGATGAAAAATCAGAAAGGTCATCTTTAGCTACAACCTATGCTAAAGATCCTGTTTTAGGGGTTAAAAAAAAAAAGTCAGAAAAAGGAAGGTGTAAGAAAAAACAAGACAGCTGGGCGTGGTGGCGCACGCCTTTAATCCCAGCACTTGGGAGGCAGAGGCAGGTGGATTTCTGAGTTCGAGGCCAGCCTGGTCTACCAAGTGAGTTCCAGGACAGCCAGAGCTACACAGAGAAACCCTGTCTCAAAAAAAAAAAAAAAAATACAAAACAATGATTTTTGATATGTGGAATTTTTTTGTATCTTGCAACTTTACTGAATCTTTTTGTCAATACTAATGGTCTTTTGATGGATTTCTTATAGTTTTCAATGTGTAGAATCATATTTAGGGCCAGGCATGATGGCACACATTTTTTAATCCCAGCAACTGAGAGGCATAAACAGGTAGATCTCTGTGAATTCAAGGCCATCTTGGTCTACAAAGCAAGTTTCAGGACAGCCAGAGCTTTTACATAAAGAAATCCTGACTCAACACACACATACACACACACACACACACAAACATCACTCGCGTGTGCGCGCGCGCGCACACACACACACACACACACACACACACCATATATACTCACACACATGCAAACATACATGCAGAGAGCCCTTTGGAGTGTTGACATTGGCCAAGGACAAAGAAATGGGCCAATGGTCTTGGCAGGAATCTTACATCAGAGCATGACAAAGAAGTCAACTTAGGCAGGGACCTGACACAGGCCAAGGACAAGGAAGTAAGAATCTGGTTTTAGGGTAGAACAAGGAAGTAGGATCTTGAACATCCTTAGAATCAGCTATCAAGGAGTGATCATGGGGCTTTGTGTTTATTGTCTAGCTTGTTCCTCATTGTACCCTAAATACTTGCATGTAATTAAAATGGTATAAAAAGTGGATTGGGAAAATTAAATTTGCCTTCAGTCTCAGAATTGACTGGGATAATGCTACAATGTTGTCTGTCTTATTTCTTTTTAATCTTTACTCCTGTGCTGGAGAACCTGTTGACTGACTGAGCGAGCTTGGTCACATACACACACACACACACACACACACACACACACACACACACATAAACATACAAACATATACTTACACACACATACGTATACTCACACACACACAAATACATACAAACACACACAAATACACAAATATGAATCAAGAATCATATTTATAAACAAGGAAATTTGACTTCCTTTCTCCCTATTTCTGTACCTTTTATTTCTTTGACCTGAATGCTTCCTCTGGCTAGAACTTGCAGTACTGTAATGAGTCAAAGCAGTGAGATTTAACCCAGATGTTAAAAGAAAGCCTACAGTTTAAAATCTTCTATTATTTTACATTTTTTTTTGTTTGTTTTTTTGTTTTTCAAGACAGGGTTTCTCTGTATAGCCCTTGCTGTCCTGGAACTCACTTTGTAGACCAGGCTGGCCTCAAACTCAGAAATCCGCCTGCCTCTGCCTCCCGAGTGCTGGGATTAAAGGCATGCGCCACCACTCCTGGCTGATTTAATTGTTTTTAATGATAGAAGGTTTTATATAAATTTTGCCCCAGTCACATGGGGATTTCTTTCTGCCCTTCGAAACTGATACAAAGAGCCTAAACTGAGAAGCTGGAAGCCCCTGCTGTGCAAAGAGCCAGGCCAGCTGCTAGAAGGAAGACAATGAGAGGCAGAAAGCCAGATGGTAGGCACAGCAGATATTAAGCTCCACAGAAGGGAGACAGTAGAGAGAATGAATGAACAAATGCTTTAAAGATATTTAAAAGTCTTGCCAGGGCAAATTTTCAAATGAGGCCACATGGGATTTCTGGGATTGCCTACCATGGTACGACAAAAATAGAGCCTGTAAATAAGCTTATACAGCAACTAGAAAGAATTTAATTAAAGTTAAATACAGAGATGCATAAATATTGAGGCATTCTAACCTATCTCAGACAGTAAAAGCTTAGACCTTGAGAATTTTATAAAGAGAAAGAAGCATACTATAATAGGAGATATTAATCTCCATAGTAGGGAGGATTTAAGTATATATAGATGTATAGATAATATAGGCCTTGATCTCATGTAGGTCAGGGCAGGAGACAGCAAAGAAGCACTGTTTCAACAGAGAATATTTGTTTAGATTGCTTCAATTGCTTTGAATTGTTTTAATTAATTATAAAAATGTGTGTGGTTACGAGATTGGTGGTTATATTAAAATTCTTCTGGGAGAGAAGTTAAGCTATACTTTTAATGATTTCTGGTTACTGGACCAAGGACATGTTATTTTGGGAGAGAAGCTCTGTATTTGTATTGACAGGGAAGGAGAAAAGGGTCTGGACCTCCTTCCAAAGTGGTATAGATCAGATATAACAGGGAAGACCACCTGAAAATCTTGAAAATTTTGAGAAAATCAAACAAGACAGGTAAATTGATATGCTGATTCCTTGACACAAGAACAGCACAATAACTGGTTTAAACATAAAAATGTCTCTAGCCAAAACTTCAGCTAAAATGGAACAATAATCCTTAACATTCTATGTGTCCTCCTTTATATGACATGAATGAAGATGTATTACAATTGGTTATTGATAAAAATTAACTCATAAAAAAAAAAAAACAGGTGTCTTTCACCTGCTTAAACAAGGAGCAAAATTTCATCCTTAACTGATCTGTGTACTCTGCACAATCTATACAATATCTTAATGGTACTAAAATTTTGGTTGTGAGATTCATATATTACAGAATATACAGCTTTGACAAGATTCATCCTCAGAGATGCTGCACTGACCTGCTGTTCCTGTGCCCTGCTTCCTGATGCTGTCCAGAAATTTGTTTCCAGAGCAGCTTCAGGAAATGCTACTGATTGCAGATGATCTTGCTTCATTCAACCTTTCAGATGAAACCAGTCAGAACTTTAGCCAATCCCTTAGCATGCTAAGCATACAAAGGCTGTATAACAGATGCTAAAGCTAGCTTTCTTAAGTCTAACCAATTTTTCTAATTTTCCTATCCCTCCCAACCCCTTTAAAGAATTTCTTGTCACCCCTAATCAACAGGAAGAAACCATGGTGAGTCATCAGCCCGATCCCTTGGGTTTGGGTGTCTGGTTATGATTATTTTATAAATTATAAATAGTTTGTCATTTTAAGGGATAATTTGGGAATGGTCATAATTTTGAAAAGGGAGGAAATAGAATGGATTACTAAATTTATTCTTGAGCAAAGCATTGTGTAACCATAACCTTACATTGATAGAAATCTTTATAACTGATATAAAATTGAAATTATAATTTTGGGGTTTTTTTTGAATATTTATTTATTTATTATATCTAAATACACTAAAGCTGTCCTCAGACATACCAGAGGCCATCAGATCTCATTACAGATGGTTGTGAGCCACCATGTGGTTGCTGGGATTTGAATTCAGGACCTTTGAAGGAGCAGTCAGTGCTCTTAACTGCTGAGTCATCTCTCCAACCAAAATTACAATTTCTTACATTAGTACAAAATTTATATATTGATATAGAATTAAAGTTTTCATTGGCATAAGTCTGTATATTGATACAATATTTGAAATTAATATTGTTACTCTTAGATAGGCATTGTGCCTATACAACTCATTAAAGAATACAAGACTTTGACCAAGTTCTTCTATAACTGCTATTACAAACTGTTTAGGATTATCAAGTAGGTCATGACAAGTTAAGGGTCAGATAGTAAACTCATACTTATATTAAATTCTGACTTAATTTTAGTTAGGTGTTTTCAATATTATTCAATTAGAAATGGCCAATTAGAAGTAACTAATGGCTAATTAGAAGTATTAACAGTTCAAATATACTTTATATAGATAGTCTTCAAATACATCGGAAACCCACAGAATGTGACATTTAATGTTATTTCATTATTAAGGATCATTTGACAACAAGACATATCTGCTTCTGATAGCTTTTCCATTCTCCTTCAAAGAAGAATTGAGCATCTTTATTTCCAGGTGAGGTTGCTTAGCATGGCAAGGTAGCCATGGGGCAAAAATTGCCTACTTATCTGCAGACAAAATACTGTCCAAAAGTACAAACAGATGTGGGATAGTCGACTACTAATCTCTGCCAAGACAAAGTAATAAAGCCCTTTATATTCTTACTTCATTGCTGAGTCTGCCAGATGGCTCTGGTCCAAAAGGCTGAAGACAGATGCTCCAACATTATAAGAAATTAGGGGACTGGGCTGGTGAGATGGCTCAGCGGGTTAGAGCACCTGACTGCTCTTCCGAAGGTGATGAGTTCAAATCCCAGCAACCACATGGTGGCTTACAACCACCCGTAACAAGATCTGATGCCCTCCTCTGGTGCGTCTGAAGTCAGCTACAGCGTACTTATGAAGAATAATAAGAAATGAATCCTTGGACCGGAGAGACAAAACGGAGCAAGCCAGGCTGTCCGGAGCGAGCGGAGCCGAACGGGGACGGCCGGAGCAAGCGGGGACGCCGGAGCTAGCAGGGCCGGAGCGAGTGGGGCCGAACGGGGACGGCGGGGCCAAACCGGAGCAAGCGGGGCTGACTGGAACAAGCAGAGGCCGTACGGGGGCGGCTGGGAGCAAGTGGGGCTGGCTGGAGCGAGCAGGGTCGAGCAGAGTGAGCGGGGTTGACCGGAACAAGGGAAAAAAAAAAAGAAATTAGGGGACTGTCCAGGTAGTCAGCTCTCTCTATAATTGTTTAAGTTTGAGTTTGGTGCTTCCTATATACTCAGTTAATATTTAATTTGTTCTCAGGTTTCTGATGATGTTAAGGACTAATTATAACCCCATGAGCAAACTTAAGTTGTTTAACATTAAAAGATATGATACAGAATTAAAAACATGGTTTTCAGCCGGGCGTGGTGATGCATGCCTTTAATCCCAGCTCTTGGGAGGCAGAGGCAGGCAGATTTCTGAGTTCAAGGCCAGCCTGGTCTACAGAGTGAGTTCCAGGACAGCCAGGGCTACACAGAGAAACCCTGTCTCAAAAAACAAACAAACAAACAAACATGGTTTTCATATGGTGTTACAGGTTGAAATCAAAACATAATTCAGGTATAGAATCATAAACTCTTTAAGTTAGGAACGATGGTAGAGTACTTTAACTGACAAGTATGATGAACTGAATGTTAATTATATATCATACTCTATGATTTATATAATTGTGGTTTTTCTAGATTTATGTCTAAGAGTTTTTTATTTTTGTTTTTTGTTTGTTTGTTTATTTGTTTTGGTTTTTGGTTTTTGTTGTCATTTTTAATTTGGACAGAAAAGGTGAGGTGTTGGAGATTGGTTCTAATGCATTGATTCAATCTGGAATTTGCTTGTCCAAATGCTAAAATTCCTTGTCTCAAATTGGTTTTTGATTAATCAATAAAGATGCCAACAGCCAGTAGCTAGGAGTGGAACCCTTAGCATTACAAGAGAGAGGACTTAGAGAGAATCATGATGACTTGGGGTAGAAGGATGGGACACAGGAGTGGCAGAAAATAAAGCCAACCAGTCATGTGAGACTTTGGGGAAGTGGCCAGTGGCCTAGGGTAGCAGGGGAAGATTTACGAGTACCCAGCCTTTGAGGCAGTCAAGGCATTTTAAAGATAAGCTAATGTGTATATATATTTTTCATTTGCAGATCCAAAGATAGCTCCTGGGCAGGTGTACACGTGTAATCCTCTAGGAGCCAAAGCAGTATAGCCAAAACTTGATGCTACACCACTAAGATACACCTTATGCCTTTATGTTTGCTTTTAACACATTCCTTGATTCTTTTTTGAGGAAACTTCACCTTCACAAAAGTCTAAGTGTGCTGTTCAGATATTAGTGGTTCTAACCTGTAGGTCATGACCCCTTTGGGGCTCACATATCAAACAGATATCCTGCATGTCAGATATTTATACTACAATTCAAAACAGTAGCAAGATCACAGTAATGAAGTAGCAAAGAAATACTTTCATGGTTGGGGGATCACCACAACATGAGGAACTGTATTAAAGGGTCTCAGAATTAGGAAGGTTGAGATCCATTGAGAAAGATTGGTTGCTACTCAGCCTGCACAGTATCTCACAGCAAAGTCCTCTTCCCCATTAGTAAATACCTTCTCATTTTAAATACCTAACTTCACAGAAGACATATACCTTTGAGTATAATGCTTCCAGTCAATATGTACATACAGAAATGGTATGTATACTATATGACCAAGAGGTCAAGACCTACCACTCCTTGACATGAAGCAAGAATAGTCAAGTATGCTTGGAGCAAGACCCTAGCCAATCATAGCATTACCCAGACCCCCAGAGATAGATTCCACCAATCAAGATATAGATCCTACCCCTCCCTAATGGCCCTCCTTTTGGCTTTAAAATTGAATCTGCGAATTCAGTCAGGGTCTTTTCATTCCTGTATTCAAGAACTTGTTCAATACATGTTCTTTGCTTTTCCATACTATTTGAGTTTTGGGTATCATTCAGCAATTCTTGAGTAGTCCTGGCTAACAACTCATAAAAGAGTGTCTATTGTCTAGTATTGGAGTTTGTTAGGTGAGCACCTTCAACCTAGATGAGAAAAGTTAATTTAAATATACAGGATTATAATGTATTATAGGGTTTCTTAGGTAAATAGTTAATAGTATAATTTCTTGTGTCTTTTTCAGATATCCTTATAGTTACTTCACTCATCCCCCTCTTTCTTCTATATTTACCTCCCTCCTTCTCTCTAGAGAGCTCCAACTTTTCCATTTCCCCTATCAGATCACTTGTATCTTGTTATTTCCCTTTGTCCCCTTTCCCCCTTCTTCTGTATTTACCTTCCTTCCTTTTCCCATTTTCCGGGTTATATCACTTGTGCCCTGCTATTCTCTCTCCCACTCACCCACATCCTAGCAATGGTCCCATTTTTATTACCTAGATTTTATAGCTACTACAGGCTGTGTATTCACATGTGAAGATTTAGAGCTAGCCTCCTCCAATGAGAGAACATGTGCTATCCCAAGACAGTATTTTTAATAAAATAAAATATAAATTGAGAGGAGAATTTTTCTAAGTACTACTGATATTTCTTCAGTTGCACTATATCTCTCTGCAGTCAGGTTGAGGTCATAATCTATGGGGGTCCCTGCAAATGCAGCAGAGTAATGATCCATGTACTGGAAAAAGGAAATCATTCAACACGACTTACTTAACCAGTGTTGGTTCAAACTTCTAGAGACTGACCCTGGGCAGTTTAGTTTACATATATTTAAGTATAGTACAACTTTGGGAAAAGTTTCTTGGTGACAATTATCACAATACCACTTAAAACATCAAAACTCCTTTACAAAGTACATGACTTTTGCAAAATACATGTGAGCTCATCCATAAGAATGGGTTCTACTGACAGAAACAATGCTCAGGATAAAAGGGAGAAAAAGTCTGGGCTAAGCATAATAGTCTGGGGGATTCAAGTGTGGCATGGCCTGCAGATGGCAAAGATCACCAGTTTTTAACTAAATCCATTCCCATTTTTCCAGTGGAAATAGGTATGCATCCTTTTTGTTGAAAATACACACCTGCATGTTTAATATTCCTGTTTTCCCTGGTGTTTATCTGTGAGCACAGGACCATGTGCCCTCTACGGTAACCCTAGCAGCTGTGAACGAGCACTTGTTTAAATAAAAAAAGTGTTTGCAGAGATTATTATAATGTAAATAATGAGACAGACATTGTCTTAGAGTTTTACTGCTCTGAACAGACACCAGGATCAAGGCAAGTTTTAAAAGACAACATGTAATTGGAGCTGGCTTACAGGTTCAGAAGGTCAGTCCAGTATCATTAATGTAGGAACATGGCAGCATCCAGGCAGGCATGCTACAGGAGCTGAGCCTTCTTCTGAAGGCTACTAGCAGAATACTGAATTCCAGGCAGCTAGAACAAGGGTATTAAAGCCCACACTCACAAGGCCACATCTACTCCAACAAGGCCACACCTCCCAACAGTGCCATTCCCTGGACTAAGTATATACAAACCATCACAGTCATGCTACAGCACACACACAATTAAAAATAAATCTTTAATACATTTTTAAAAAAGAATTGTCTGAGTACTTTCTGTTGACATGGTACAATTCTTACTGTTGAACATTAAAATAAAAAACATCAAATAAGATGAAAAATAGGCCCAGGTGTTGGTGGTACACACCTTTAATTCCAGCACTTGGGAGACATATCTCTGTGAATTCTTAGAGGCCAGAGCTAGTTCCAGGACAGCCAAGACTACACACACACACACACACACACACAAAAAGAAAGGGAGAGAGGAGGTGGGGGGAGAGAGAAAGAGAGAAGGGAGAGAGAGAGAGAGAGAGAGAGAGAGAGAGAATGGGTTTAAGGTTAGTATTTTATTGCAGAACAAATTTTCAGTCATAGACTGTCGATTGATTGATTGATTGATTGATTGATTTAATGTAAGTACACTGTAGCTGTCTTCAGACACTCCAGGAGAGGGCATCAGATTTTGTTACAGATGGTTTTGAGCCACCATGTGGTTGCTGGGATTTGAACTCCGGACCTTCGGAAGAGCAGTCGGTGCTATTAACCACTGAGCCATCTTGCCAGCCCCTAGACTGTTGATTTTAAGTAAGAGATAATGACATTTTTTTCATGATGATTACAATTTTTAATTGTCTAATTAAAAGAATATTTTCAAAGACAATAAATGATAACATGTTGTGAGGCAAAATTAAGTGACCATAGCCCAGGATTTCATATTCAAGTTACTTGGAATGAGATAGTCCACATTGGAAGAAGCTATGTGAACTACATAGTCACTTTAATTTATAAACACAGACTTTTTTTTTAGATTTATTTATTTATTATATG